>JAQBSW010012739.1:0-15904 GCA_029291075.1 Eudiplozoon nipponicum
TTCAATTTTAATAATACAAAACTTGGAAATAAAAATCTCAAGAAAATCTGTTTCCGATAACAATTATCCTTGCCTTTTATTCAACCATGAGAAAGTATTATCATAATCAAAATAAAAAATATCAGCAGGATTGTAGACTTTTTCTAGTTCGGTAGATAAAAATTTAAAAGACATTTTAGTTGGAGGCGTTTCTCTAAGCCCCTTTAGCAATTGATTGTAAATTTTGTAAATTTTTAAAAAGGAGAGTAGCTTGCTCGCAACATTCCCACCATTGGTGGTTTGACTTGAATAGAATAGAATAGGAAATCTTTATTTGGATTCAAACCTTACATGTTCCATCAAATAATAAAAATAGAAAATGTACAATATAAAAACATATCACATCACATATATATGAGCAACTATCGGAAACTGTAGAAGATGCGTTTATGTTGGATTCAAACCACACATATTCCATGCAAATAGTAGAATTGGAAGATTGTACAACTATTGCTGTGTGATAAATAATTATCATGTAACACGCGGCTCCGTGTTACAACCCAACGAAGGTCAATTTTTACAAACGCTGTGCTCTTTAAGGTCAAATATTCTAACTCTGTCCTTAAACAATATTTCCCTTAGCTGTGATTTTAGGAACAATCTCTTTTAGTCTCAAGCAGTTTTAATCGATATTTCTTGAACTGCAATTTTATTTGTAATTAATAGTGTTTTTATAAAATAGAACAGAACCGCGCGCGATCCGAGAGGATCACGCGGTGGACTATTGTGTTAGTGAATTTATCCTTAATCGGATTATTCGTTACTATGAAAATGATTGATTGTTTACTATAAACAGGAGTAAACATTTGTGAGTTGTTTGTCATTTAAATCTTTAAACGGTTTACACAAAACATTTTCCTTTATGAACATAAATAATTTTACTAGGCTCATATTATCATGTATCTTTAATCGTTTGACTACTCATTACAATCCAGACATTTGTGCTAAACATTTCACTTTATAGACATAAATCACTTTTATTTTTGCCGTCTAGAAGACGGACAATTTAGTTTAATTGTGAACGGTATTTAAAACATACTTTTGCATTAAAATCTGTATTATTGCCAACCAACTCATTCAATTCGGATTAACAGTGAATTATATTTATATATGCTACATTGTGTGGAATATATCTATGAAACCTTTCTTCAGTCTTCTAATATCAACCATCCGAAAGGAATCAGAGACTGATTGGGTGCACGGGTAGTAATAATGGCCACCATTGATATGTAGTAGCGGTAAAAAATCAAGAACAAGAGAGCAACCCCGGAAATTCACCCCTACAAAGTAACAATTTTGACTTTATAATTTTAACTAAAACCTGGCTGAACAAAGACATTGAAAACTATGAATTTGACATTCCTCATTATTCTCTATTTAGGAAAGACAGATCCTTGGATAAAAGTGATAGAGGAGTACTTATTTATAGTAAATCGATATTAAATGCGATAGTGTTACATACTAGTGAATATAATATTGTCATTGACTTTTTAACGATACAAATTGATAACCTGATCTTAACTGCGGTTTACAGACCGCCGTATGCTAATACATATGATGATCAAATGTTTACTAATTCTTTTCAATCTATTTTGGACTGCCATGGTAATATTGTTGTGGTAGGAGATTTTAATAGGCTGCATGACTGTGAAATAATCAATCTTTTTTCTAATCATGATCTTAAGCAGATTATAAAGGAACCAACTAGAGGTTCGGAATGCTTAGATCATGTATATTTAGAAGATGAAGCGTTGAACTCACACAGTTATGATGTAGTAAATTACTTCAAAGAATTGGATCATAAACAAATCATTTTACAATGGAACCTTTCGAGTAGCAAAGCACAGAAACCTAATTTTGAAAGTGCGCACGTGCAATGTTCCAGAATCAACTGGAATCTTTTTAGAGAATTAAGCTTATCTATTGATTATAAATGTTTTTATCATTAACAATGACGAATTTGTTTCTTCTGTTTCATTGTTATTATCTGATATGTTTAGGGCATCTACATTTACGGATGTTATACCCAAGAGATTCAATAGGAAGTTATGTAAGCTAAGAATCAAACGAGATAATATAATGAAATGTTTTGAAATGCGAGCTTGAATAAATTCATTGTACCTTTTATGTGCAAAAACAAAAAGAAATTTTATCAGATATAAGAAAATTTTCTTCTCGCATGGTCTTCTCAAATATCTACTCATGAACATATCTTTATATATAAGTTGGAAAGCAAAACAAGATAGAAATACGTGAACAAAAGTGAGAAGACCATGCGAAAGAAAATTTTCTTATATCTGATAAAATTTCTTTTTGTTTTTGCACATAAAAAGGGTACAATGAATTTTATTAAAGCTCGCATTTCAAAAGAATCTTTCAGAAAACTAGATGAACTAGTGACGTTAAAGTGTAGAGCGCAAAGAACGCAATTGTGGTTAAAACATTATTATCAGTGTATTAAACAATTACGGTTCCCAGGTGTTTTGGTACGCAGTTTACGAAAATCAAAACTACGAGTCAACCGAAGAAATCTTACAAGGTTGACGTATTCTAAAATTGAGCAGTTGAAGGAAGATGAAGCAGTGCTACAGGCAAGAATTGGGTGTGTATCTTGTGTATTAGATGAACTAAGGCTTTTTGCAAGAATGAAATTTTTGATGTTTTTGCCGACAGTTATGAAGAAAGATAAAGCAAGAATTTTGAACAAATTGGAAAAAGATGTAAAACCTGGAGTTTTGTGTGATTTAATACCGACCGATCTTGATAAGCGTGTGCTTAACTTATCAAAAGTGCCAATCGATCAGCTAACAATGGAGGCACTATCGATGGGCCGAAATTATGGAATACATCCTTCTAATAAATGCAATGTTGATTTTGAGGCAGCATTTGAATTGTTATTTGAACAAACAGCTGACTTGGAGCCTACCAGTATTGATTATAAAAATTGGTTCAAGGCTACACTAGTTGATCAGGCTTCACACTTGAAATCGTCTAAATGTGCAGAGCAGCATGCGTTGACACAGCAGCATCTAAATGCACTTAGAAATATCAGCAGAAATGCAGACATCAAAATACTACGCGCTGATAAAGGAAAGAGCGCAGTTATAATGGACAAATCTGAATACGTACAAAAGATGGAAAACGTGTTAAATGACAATACAAAATTCACACGTCTAGACGATAAATCAGATGAAATAGACAAGGTGGAGCGCAAAGTAATTAATGAAATTAAGATTTTGACAGATGCCGGATTTATTGATGAGGCCACTGCACAGAAGCTCAAGCCAGTTGGATCATCTACACCAATAATGTACGGATTACCAAAAACACACAAAAGAGGTTGTCCTATGAGGCCAATTTTATCAATGGTAAATTCTCCGTTTCATGCACTAGCTAAATGGCTAGTTCGTTTACTTGAACCATTACGTAAACTACTAGGTAATTATTCGGTTGCCGATTCGTTTGAGTTTGTAAACAAAATTCAAGACATAAATGTTAAAACAAGATTATGGTATCTTTTGATGTTACGTCTTTGTTTACAAATGTTCCAATTGATGAAACCATTGACATTATAGTCAAAGCGGTAGAACACGATATATTACCATCGCCGGTGCCAGGTCAAACTCTACGCAAGCTTATCTTATTATGCACGAAAGACGTACGATTTCGTTTTAATGGAAAAATCTACAAACAGACTGATGGTGTCGCAATGGGAAGCCCCTTATCTCCAGTGTTGGCTGAGATTTTTCTAGGGCACCTAGAAAATACATCATTAAAGAGTGACATAAGTAAATGTGCTCAATATATACGGTACGTGGATGATATATTTCTTGTACTTAAAAACAGGTCGCAATCACGAACATTGCTTCAAAGTTTCAACAAAGCACATAAGAATATCGGTTTCACGTCAGAGCACGAGAAAGATGACTGTCTGCCTTTCCTTGATGTACTGTTAAAGAAAGAAATTAATGGTAAATTAAACAGAACAATTTACCATAAACCAACATGGTCTGCACAGTATTTGCATTACAGCAGTTTTGTGCCATTTCAATATAAATTATCAACAGTTCGTGGTTGCTTCTCAAGAATTGACAGGTTGGTTAGTCAAGATTCTAAAGAAAATGAATATAATAAGGCAATTAACGATTTAATGTCTAATGGCTATCCCAGACAATTAATTGAATCAATTATTAAAAGGGGAGTTAACCAGAAACAGACGTACTATGGGCCAGAAAAGAAAACCGTCTACCTAAACATCCCATTTAAGGGGGATGCAGTTTCCCGAATGGCACAAAAGAAAGTTGAAGCAGCATTGACACGCACATTTAATGCAGCCAAACTACGAGTGTTATTTAGGGTAACACACTTGCCTTTACCAGCAATCAAAGAGAAACAGCCGTTAATGTCGATATCAAATATTATTTACCAATATACATGCGCAAGTTGTCGATCAACTTACGTAGGCCGATCGACCAGACGGTTAATTACTCGAATGAGAGAACATTGCAACTTGAACGCCTGTTTTAAATCAAATGGTGAATACACGTCTGCTATTGCGCAACACATCATCGAAACAACGCACGTATGTTCTCCAGACGTAGCATTCAAAGTAATTACTAAATGCAGAAACAAAAGGGAGCTAGCCACATACGAAGCCTTATGGATAAACAAATTGCAGCCGGATTTATGTAAGCAGAAGAAGCACGTACAAGCATTGAGTTTGAACTGGATGTGACGCACGCAATTTGATTGGTTTCTATTTTTCACACTCGCTTTGTTCACATATTTCTATCTTGTTTTGCTTTCCAACTTATATATAAAGATATGTTCATGAGTAGATATTTGAGAAGACCATGAGAAAGAAAATTTTCTTATATCTGATAAAATTTCTTTTTGTTTTTGCACATAAAAGGGTACAATGAATTTTATTAAAGCTCGCATTTCAAAAGGATATATATATATATATATATATATATATATATATATATATATATACATGTCAGTATAAATGAAACATTGCTTTAGGTATTAATAGAAATTCATATTGTAGACCGGTTTCGTCCTTATTGGGAACTCATCATGTACTGCTATATATTTCACGAGGATGTGACTCAAAGCGGCACATTTGTTTCGGTGTCGGGATTCTATTCCCTGCGCAATCCATACCACATACTTCACTGAATTATAAGTCATATTCCAATTTATGATTTTAGTTAGCCTTTCCTTCTCATTTAACCAAATTTTATCCTTCTAAGATATGGTATTCTAGCTATCTACCCTTGATCTGCCATTGTAGAACGGGAATCACGCCACTTATGTCATTTATACAAATTTACAAGACCAAAAATTGGTATCAGACTTTCTTTCAGGTGGAATTTATTTGGGAACGACCTAAAGCGAGAAGGCTTACCAAAAATACGTAAGATGGTATATGACTTAAAATTGCGTGTATTATGCGGCACGGGAGGCTTAATGGACACTGTCCAAAATTCCAAAGCAATTGAGCCTTGATTTTATTCTCATTTGCAATAAATTCTGCACAGTATTTAAATTTATCCCGATAAGAACAGAGCTGCTCTACTGAATGAATTACCTATGATAGCTGATCCAAAATTTAGTTTATGCTGACAATATATATATATATATATATATATATATATATATATATATAAAATCAATAGCCTGCTATTTGTCTTTAAATCAATATATATACTTATTTAATGGTGTAAGTGTGTTTGTGTGTTTTCAAGAAGTACCTATATGTGCTTCACCTTATACATTTAATCGATCGTCTATTCGGATAAATGAATATCTTTTAATGATACCTGAACCTTATTATGCTAATGTGGAATGATACAGAGATGCATACATATTTGTCAATTTGAAGTATAATTAAATACGTTTTATTATGAGAATTTGTCGGCATAAATTAGACATTGCAACAAGTGGCAAAGGTGCAGTATATGGAGCCTCAGATTCTGAAGCATACGGGCCGCTGGTCAAATCCCGTCCGGAGCAAATTCTGGACAATACATGATATGATCTCAGTAAAGTCAAACCCGGTCTACTGGATGAATTTTCTTTGTTACCTGACGCAAGGTTTATTTATACTTATAAAATTCCCACAAAAATTTACACAAATTTCTAAATATATGTAAGACTTTTCATATTTACGTCTATGTAAATACATATTGATGTCTGTACATTTGTTCTTATACAAAACCTAGGGGATTTAAGCTAAAATGATTACATGATTAATTCATTAAATTATATAATCATATATTTAGAAACAAAATACTATCCATTTCCTTATAACTTTACCTTTCGTGTAAAATTATGTTATTGTGAGCCTCCAAAGATAATTTTGTTTTTTGAATAACGAGAGTAAACGTAAAGAAAATAGAGCAATTTCAATTAAATTATGCTTTCGTTTCTTTATTACTTTAATTAGGGAAGTAATTTTCTTATAGATTTGAAAATATTTTATATAGAGTGGTTTAAATTTTTTTATTAATATGCAACTGAATATTGTCGAGAAACGGTTTAGTAGAGAAAATTGAAAATTATTTAAAAAAGTAGTTTTGAAATGATGTAAGGCTAATTCTAACATATTGTAGCTAAGAGTTTCGATAATTTAATGACATGTAATTAACCTTAATATTTTAAAAGATTATCATACAATGATATATTATTTTTGGCAAAGTATAGTATATTTACCCCACTTAATCCGTTTGGATACAAATTATAAAGTCAATGTGGTATTTCGTCGTTGAAGACACTTTGAAACGTTTGATTAAAGTTGTATAATGCAGTCAATTTAATTATGAGACCAGAACCAAAACAGTGCAGACAACCAACAAGAAAAATAATTGTAATAAACCTCCATAAGTAAAATGTGTCCATTATAAACCAATGCTATCTTTAAAAAATAATTTATTGCGCGGACAGTGGTAAAAATATTAATATCAAGTTTGCGAGCATGAAGTAAACACCAATCCCATTGTATCTAAACAGTCGTCGAACAACATAGCAAAACTATCATCAGTCACACTTAATGACGCGTTTCGACCTTCCAGGTTCATCATCAGAATACAACGATAAAATAACTAGCGAGTACCAAACCGCAAATGTAAAGCAAAATTAGATATGTGGATCTCACCTCTATTAGTTTTGCATACATTGTACTTGACAAGAAATATCGGCTGCATAATTTCTATGCAGTCACGAACATTACCTTAATGCAGCTTTCGTCAAATATGTATATATATAAGTAATACAATTCAACAATCATCGATTGCGCGGGTGATGGTAAAAATTCTTTAAATCAAGTTTGCGAGTTTGAAATAAACACCAATCACATACCGACGGTAGTTTTGCTAATCAGTTTGCCGTCGTAATCTAATGATGATCAAGGAAGAACGAAACACGTCAATACGTAAGACCGACGGTATTTTGCTATTTTGTTTGACAAATGTTTAGAAAAAATTGGATTGGTGTTTACTTCAAGCTCGCAAACATGATTTAAAGATAATTTTTTGAAATTTGATTTTTTTTTCTTTGCTGTGGTATCTTGTAACATTAGTTTTTTTTAAATAATTATCTAAAATTGTTTTAATAATAGCTTAAACATGACGCAATGTCAAAAACGTTGGCACCTGCAAAGCTCCTCAAAAATATTTTTGTTATACTATACGTTCCTCATTTCAAATTGAATGACAGAAGGAATTTCTTAAATTTTCTTTGTATAATTTTATATTTTTTAAATAAATAATTAAGCTTAATTCTCGAATTGACAGGTCTAGAGAAAAAATCTTGTCGTGGGAAACATAGAAAATCAACACCCAATAATTTTAATAAATAGTTCTTAAACTTTCTTACTTTAAGGCTGCTTTTTTAAAAGGATAAAGCAGAAATACTTGCCTGGCTTTTGTTGTAAGCTACAAGGTTTTCGAATCCACTATCTTAAATTTTACACCATATATTTCGGCTTCCGGCTTCGGAATCCCTTTTCAAAGGGAAGCACATCCCATTAACAATTTGCCAATCATTAAGTGAAGTGGGAGATTTAGTTTAAACTGCTTCATTTAAATTTATAGCTAGTTCTCATTAGCATAACTGCTGTTTTACTAGTATATGTAATTGTGTGTATGTGTCTACATGTTTACACTAATGGAAATGATATAGCAATGATTTAATAACACCTATGGAGGATTCTTTAAATCATGTTTGCGAGCTTGAAGTAAACAACAAACCCATTGTATTTAATCAGTCGTCAAACAAGATAGCAAAACTACCGCCAGACGCAACGCACTGACGCGTTTTAACCTTCCTTGATCATCATCAGAGTACGACGGCAAACTGACTAGCGAGGATCAAACCGCATTGCATATATATGGGAAGCAAAATTAGATATGCGGCTCTTACATCTATTAGTCTCGCATACATTGTACTTGACTGTAAATGTCGGCTGGACAATTTGTATGCAGTCACGAACATGAACCGCTTGCAGCTGAAGCCATACACAAACTACTGGCGGTAGTTTTGTTAGATTGTTCGACGACTGGTTAAATACAGTGGGATTGGTGTTTACTTCAAGCTCGCAAATCTGATCTAAAGAATTATTACCACAACCCGTACAAACAGTTATTGTTTAGTTGTATTACCTACTGACGATTTACTAGTTAAGAGTACGCCATACTTGTGTTTATGTTCTTTCGTTTGTTCTGAATTAAGAAGTAATCAGCTACGGTACGTGTACAATCATCCAAACGAGATTACAATGATCCAACAAAATATGACAATTTACTAGATAAGTGTACGCCACGCCAGTTCATAGGTTTGTACCTTTGTTTAGAACTAAAAGGTAAGCATTTACATATAATAAGCTGCAAGAGAATCATTCATTCAAGTGAAACTATTGTAATAAATGTCGATTCCTCTTTGCACACGTCGAACTTTTTTTTAAACATACTTTCCGAAATAAAGTACTTACGAGTAGCATCCGTTTAAAGTGGGGGAAATGATTTTTGGAACATCCGGTCGCAAAATTGTCATTGTAAATAAATAAGAGTTAATAAATTTAAAATAAAGTTTAAATGTTTCATTAGTATATAAATTTAAAATTAAACGGGGTCATAGAAGAAATTCGAATGTCGTCTACTGAAAGAAAGATTATAATAGTAATGCAATGATAAATTTCCTTCTATTAAACAAAGAAAATCTAGAAGTTTATTAAAAAGTTCTCCAGTACATAATAATAATTATATATACAATGAAGTGAGAAGTAATCAAGAATGAAATTGTAAGGTAAATTAAGAATTTTAATTACTCATCCCCGCCCTCTGTAAGTTAATGGCAACCCAACATTATTATTAATTTACTGGAGTGAGTTTCTGATTTTGATTCGTGCAATATTTACTTCCTACCATTATTTAATGATGTATTTCAAATTGAATCTAGTGATTTTTCTACACGGTTTTCATTCATTATGTAATTTCGATTGCTTCTCTATTCAGTCTCGTCGATACATACTACGACTACAAATTTATTTGCGTCTGCAACAATCCCAATTAATTGTGTGTCCTGTTTATGAAATGCAAATTCTGACCTGTTAACATAAAAGTTTTATGTTCTCCTCTTCTAACCTTAATTGGGAACATGGTTTCGCCCGCATACAGAGGTTAAAGTGGTTAACTGGAATTGCGAACACTCCTGATGTATCTCAAGTTTCAATATTCTCATTTTGTTTGGGAAGTTAAGTGCCTAGGTTAAGGGTCTGTTTTAAAATAGTACGTATAATGTATTTCAATCCGAACGTATTCATTTTTCTACTTAGTTTTGAGCAAGATATCACTGGTTCTCGAATTCGCTTTAATAGTTTTAATACAGTCAATCTTTCGACAATATGTAAAGTCTAAGATTGTTTTGGCATTATAATGTAAGATGTTTATTGGCTTCTTCAGAGCCATTGTTCTACATTAAATTGTCCAACAAGTAATCGGATTTAATAGACTGTGATAGAAGCGGATTTTTCTGCTAAAAAATTGCCGCCAGTAATAGTATAAAACAGATTTGCACATTGGTTCTCAGCAAAAATAAGTACATGTATTACAGTGGGTTTGTTGAAAAATTGACACTCTCTAATAACAGTTTCATAAAGATCCAATTTATCCCCATTTCCAAGTATGCGTCGATTTTTTTTCTTCTTTCTGGTTTGGTGCGAATTCGTCCCTTTCCTCTAAATGCTTCAACATCGATCAGTCAACGAAGATGGGATCCTACCGCATTTCTAGTGGTTAGTATGAACGATGTTGAAGCCTTCGGAAGAAATGGAAGAAATATCGCATCCAGCGTAAAAGAAAACAAAATCAATGCGTACTTGGAAATGGAGAGAAATTGGATCTTTGCGAAACTGATACTGAAAAGCGACAACCCACGCACAAAAATCGCGGAGATTCAACATATTAACCACGCACCGCGCAAACATTCAAAAGATATCCTCTAATAACGCATGCTTTCCTTGCTGGCAATCAAGGCATAACGTTGAGTCAATGTTCTTAGTAAAACGTCACGCCTAATCTTGTGAGGTCTCATAATTGATGCGTGCATTGCATGCTTGTTGCATGCGCGTAAGTGGATGTTGATGCCCACATTAAACAGTAAGTTGATAAAGCATTTGGCGTCAAGTCCGTAGGACCTTAGAAAGCTGATTTTGTACAAATTACTCACGTGTTTTTTGCTTAAATTTTGTTATATTTTAAATGGGGTTCAGGGGTAGTATGTAGAGACGAAGAGTTAAGTTTTTACCTTCTCACCAATCAGAAAAAGACATTCACACATACAGTAAGAGTTTATATCTTGATTGTGGCGGAGAAATATTGTATTGTATTGCATTTATGCATTAGGTGATGTTCGCCTAGTAACAAATTAATTCAAATATGACCAGAAGGAGTAACTAAAGTCAGCATTAAATGAAGGTATAATGAGTAGGATATATGCGTAGAAAATTTAAAGATGTTCTTAGATAGTAAGCAGGATACGTAGATCTAATTGGAATACACGCGTGTTTCATGTTTAACCATTCACTCCTACGTGGGACCCAGTTTACTATTAAAATTCCATTCAAATATGAACATGAATGTTATGAGATTGTAAGTAGTATAGGTGTGTTTAACATTTAAAGGCGCACGCGTTTCATGTTTAAAGAATAATACAAAAACTATCTTCTTGGAGTTAGAGTGCAACTTAATCTAAACGGTAGCTTTTATTCTGCATGAGAAAATCAAGCAATTGTGAGAATGATAGGTGGGTTGAATATTCAAGATGTAAGTTTTTCAACTTTAACAATGTCATCACTATTTACTAGGTGTTAGAATTCAATTCATGTTTAGCAGTCAATTTCATTATGCACGCAGAATTTATGGTATAATGCGAAGAATAGGAGGTTATTATATTTGACACGCGCACATTTTAGGTTTTGCAAACTATCACATCACCATTTACTGATAGTTAGCATTCAGCTTAACTTTAATATACGATTTGATTATATATAAACTGACTTATTTTGAAGAAGCGCGAGTTTTATCATAAAAAATAATCACAATATTACTTAGTATGATTTAGAATTCAGCTTACATTTCGATGTTCATTTCATTTCGCATGCGGAGGTCATGTTTTCGTGTTAAGGATAGACTTGTTAGAGTTTGACGACATTTGTTATTCATTTGCAGTAGACTTTCACAATCCTATTTACTAGGAGTTAGGACCAGGTTTAATTTTCAAAATTGAATCCAATATGGACGCCTAAGTTTTGAGATTTTTATTAGATAATGTGAGTTTTATTTCGGAGAAGCGTGCGTTTTATATTCAAATAGAATCACAATATTATTTATTATGATTTAAGATTCAACTTACATTTCAATTTTGATTTCATTACGCATGCGGGGGTTATGTTTTCGTGTAAAGGATTGATTAGTTAAAGATTGATGACACTTGCAATTCATATGCAATAGACCATCACAATCCTATTTACTAAGAGTTAGGACCAGGTTCAATTTTCAAATTTGATTTCATTATGGATGCCTAAGTTGTGATATTTTGATTAGATAAAGTGGGTTTCATTTTTGCGAAGCGTGCGTTTTATCTTCAAAAAGAATTGCAATATTATTTGTTATGAGTTAGGATTCAGCTTGCAATTCAATTTTGTTTTTAATACGCATGCGAGGGTTATGCTTTCGTGTGAATGATCGATTAGTTTGAGTTTGATGACATTTGCAATTCATGTCCAAGAAGCCATCACAACCCTAATTACTAAGATTTAGTTTCTAGTATAATTTTCACAATCCATTCCATTATGTATGCCAGGTTGTGAGATTTTGATTATGAAAAGTGGGTTTCATTTTTAAATTTCGTGCGTTTCATTTTGAGGACGCCTGCGTTTCTTTTTTGACAAACAACCAAAAAGATACTTACAAATTTTAATGATCAATATAAAATTCCACGTCCTATTTTATTATGCATGCGGAAGTTATGGTTGAGTGAAGTGGATAAGTGAGTGGAATTTTGAAGAGGCACGCGTTCGAAGTTTAACATGCTGTAACAAAAGCCTTACAGCTCGTTAAGATACAACTTAACTTTCACGACCGATATGGATATTAATGTGGAGGTTATGAGATGGAGATTTGGACTGCAAGGATTAATTGGGAAGACTGGTGCGTTGCATGTTTATCAAAAAATTACTTAAAATTTACTAAGAATTATGATTCAGGTTAATTTTGACAGTCGATTTCATTATGCATGCGAAGTTATGAGATAGAGCAAAGAAAAGATTTATTTTATTTTAAAAATGTCCGCATTCCAGGCCTAACAATAAATCACAACAGTATTTTGCAGTAAATTAGTATTTAGCATTATTTTAACAAGCGAGTGTATTTTTAATTTCCTGTTCGTAGGATAGTCAGTAGGATAGTCAGATTTACCAACAAAAACGCGCCCGCCTTATGCCCATCAACAATTACAATATTATAAACTGACAGTTAGAAGCCAGATTAATTTTCAGTCGACTAAATTCGGCAGGGAGATGTTATTAGATAGTAAGTAGGATACGTAGATCTAATTGGAATACATGCGCGTTTTATGTTTAACCATTCACTCATACGTGGGACCCAGTTTAATATTATAATTCGATTCAATTATGAATGTGAATGTTATGAGATGGTAAGTAGTATAGGTGTGTTTAACATTTAAAGACGCACGCGATTCATGTTTAACGAATATTCCAAAAACTATCTACTTGGTGATAGAATGCAACTTAATTTAAACGGTAACTTTTATTCTACATGCGGCAATCAAGCAATCGTGAGAAGGATAGGTGGGTTTTATATTCAAGATATTAGTATTTCAACTTTTACAGACGATCTCAAAACTATTAACTATACTTAATGATCCAGTAAACCTTTAACATTCAATTTCATTATGCATGGAACGTGTGGGTTCAATTTCAAACATGTAAGCGTCCTAAGTTTAGCAAAAAAGTACAACACCATTTACAGATAATTAGGATTCAGCATAATTTTATAAGTCGATTACGTTATGCATACAACGGCTAGAAATAATGAATTGGATATTTGCGCTTGATTTTGAGGACGCGCGCGTTTCAATTTTGATAAACAATCACAGTACATTTTGCAGATTTCTGGGATCCAGACTAAATTTAACAATCAGTTGTCCTCATGCAAACGGGGGGTTTTGGGATAGTGAATAGGAAGGCTGTGTTTTATTTGCAAGACGCGCAAATATCATATATGACGAGCTGTCAGAAGACTGTTTGCGCAGTTGTGATAAACTTTAACTTTCAAAAGGGTTTCTTTTACGCGTGAGTAGGTTATTGGATGAAAAGTACAAGAAATTGGATTCATTTGGAAATAGCGCACATTTCATATCAAGTAAAGAATCATAACAAAATTTATTAAGAAATTTGATTCGGCCTAATTACTAATTTTGATTTCATTACACATGTGGTGGTTATGAGCTTTTGAGACGGGTAGTTGCTTTTGAGGTTGAAGACGCGCGCTTTTAACCGTTAACAGACTATCATATCACCATTTACTAGGAGTTTGGATCTTTCTTAATGTTCAGAGTCGATTCCATTATGCATATGGAGGTTAAGGCATAATGAGTAGGTTAATTTCGTTTCATTTAGAATACACGCGCGTTTCACGTTTAGCAAACTTTCGCAACAATATTTATTGACTGATCCTGTCCTGATTAATTTTAACTGACGTTTTCATCAAGCATCTTGAGATGATAAGATAGCTAATCAAATAAGTTGGATTCATTTTGAAGTCGTGCACGTTAAAAGTTTAAAAAAACCATCACAACAGTATTCTTGGTATGTTGGAAACTATTTAGAATTTAGCGGTCGATTTCATTATGCATCCGGCAGTTATGGGAGAGTGAAGTGTATAGATGTGTAATATTTTCATGAGGCGCGTGTTGCACATTCAACATACAATCACAGATGTCTTGCGGATCGTAGGACTCAGCATAATTTTCACAGCCTATTTGACTATTAATGTGGAGGTTATAGGACAGAGAGTGTGGCTGATAGAATTAATTTGGAAGATAAGTGCGTTTTAATTTTAACAAAAATTCAAAATATGATTCGTTGAGAACCAGGATCAGGTCTTTTTAACAGTTATTTCCCTTATGCAAGTGGACGTTATGTGAAATTGAATTGAATGGGCGTGTTTTATTTACAGGTTGATGGGATCCAGCTAAATTTAAACTGTCTAATTTTTATAGCGCGCGCGTTGTATGTCTAACAAGCAATTACGATATTATATTGCCTTTACTTTAAAACCAGTTTGCAATCCTGAAGCAAATATAAATCCCATTTTTTATGACCCGTCGCACAATAAAGAAAAACTAAATTTACTCACACGTACTGATGTGTTTAGAACTTTCATTATCATCATTGTAGCACTACAGCAAATTGACCAATGAGAACTAAACAGCAATTCATATATTGGTTATGGAAATTCAGATATGAGGCATTCACCTCTTGTAGTACTTGGCTGGGAATGTTGCCTGCATTATATCTATGCAGTCTCGAACACTGAGTTACGCAGCTTTCGCTACATGCAAATAAGTTTTATAATTAATAAATAATTTATTTTCTATAACTTATATATGAAATGTGGTTTGATTCTTGCCAGTCATTTTGACTCCGTGCTCTGATGATGATCATGGAAGGTCGAAACGCGTCATTATATCTGACTGACGGTAGTTTGACAAAGGTGTGCCATTGCATTGGTGTTTATATCAAATTCGCAAACTTGATTTAAAGAATTGTTATCAAAATCCGCGCAATCAATGATTGTCTAATTACAACATTATTTACGGATTGGTTGGATCCAGAATAATATTGACATTCGAATTCACAATTCATGTGGTGGCAATAAGTAGTGTGTTGGAAAGATTTGTTTCATTTTAAAATTCCATTTATACCAAACGATCACAGCAATATTTACATAGAGTGATAAAAGCGGTTAATTTACATAGTCGATTTCGCTAGTCTTGCGGAGGTTATGAATTAGAGTGAGGTAGGCTGGTTTAATTTTTAATTTGCGCACAATTCATACTTAAAATGCAATTACAACAAAATTAACACATAATAAAATTTAATAATAATTGATTGTGCGGGTGGTGGCAACAATTCTTTAAATCAAGTTTGCGAGCTTGAAGTAAACACCAATAAAATTGTATTTAGCCAGTCGTCGAACAACATAACAAAACTACTGCCAGCCGCAACGCACTGACGCGTTTCGACCTTCCATGATCATCGTCAAAGTACGACGGCAAACTG
>JAQBSW010012740.1:0-15891 GCA_029291075.1 Eudiplozoon nipponicum
CATATGTATCAATATATATATATATATATATATATATATATATATATTTATATATATATATATATATATATATATATATATATATATATATATATGCATAATCATATGGACTGCGCTTGCTCTATTATGCCAAGATATTTAATATCAACAATTTTTAATTACGTATATTATTTAAATCAAGTTTGCGAGCTTGAAGTAAACACCAATCCCATTGTATTTAACCAGTCGTCGAACAACATAACAAAACTACCGCCAGTCGCAACGCACTGACGCGTTTCGACCTTCCATGATCATCATCAGAGTACGACGGCAAACTGTCTAGCGAGGATCAAACTGCATTGCATATATATGGAAAGCAAAATTAGATATGCGGCTCTCACCTCTAGTTGTCTTACATGCATTGTACGTGACTGCAAAAGTCGGCTGCACAATTCCTATGCATTCATGAACATCAGATATTTGTAGCTTTCGCCACACACATCTATATAGACAATACAATTAAACAATAATTCATTGTGCTAGTGGTGATAACATATCTTTAAATCAAGCTTGCGAGCTTAATGTAAACGCGAATCCCATTATATTTAACTATTCGAAAAACAATATAACAAAACTACCGCCAGTCGCAACGCACTGACGCGTTTCGACCTTCCATGATCATCATCAGAATACGACGGCAAACTGACTAGCGAGGATCAAACCGCATTTAATATATATATATATATATATATATATATATATATAAATTAATTACTTATATGTTTTTAATTTACTGCATCAATTATTCTCATTTTAAATCGAGTTTTATATATATATATATAAATATATATATATATATATATATTTATTTATATATAACAACCAGAATGCAGCCTGTCAAATCCATCTTTTCTTTCATCAATAGTTTATTACCGCGATACAAGAATTGTGAAGAGATTTATTCGAACTGATGGTATAGTACTACTGTAGCCCAATTCATTTGATTTTGTCACATGCTCTCGTATTAATAGTAATCAAATGCATTCATTGTAGATCCCCTTTCAAGGCTGGTTTTGCAAGATTTTGATGATTGCTAAATGGTACCAGCTGGCCTACTTTAGGATTTTCATTTACTGTTTCATGAAATGTTAGTTTTAGAGTAAAAACATATGCAAAATAGAATCCTACAATAAAAAGTTGACCCAGCACTAATTTTTCATTTCACATGGGGTTTGTTCGTTTACTACAGGCCGAGGTAGGTGAGTTTGAACATTGAGTGGGAAGCAATGCAAATTGGGCTTACCTGATGGACTGACTGACCAAACGGCACAATTTGGTATACGACTGACAATTGCTGTTTATATGTAGTTTCATTGGCATAGTGAATGAAACGCAAGACCTCTTAAAAATGTGCAGCGATTCGAGTTCGGACTCTGGTTATTCTGGCTAGTATTTTAAAACTGCCAAATTATGACGAAACTATTTGACTTGGTGAGTCGAATATGCAATGTCTTGCCATATTTTAGTTTCTACTGACAACAAGTATGATACAAAATCCTGACATATTATCATACTACTTTTGTGCTTCCGTATGAAGCATTGTTTCTATTCTACGATAACAGTTTGCGGGTGGCCAGGCGTAAATTTATGTTCAGAGCGATGTTATATAGTCTCGACCTGAATAAGAGATTTATCAAAATACATTCATTTGTACAAAAATAAAATTTTAAAATAATACGTGGTTTTGACTGGCCAGTTGGTCTGTCAGAACACTTATGAAAATGTGTCTCGGTTTTAGCCTCGGCCACGAAACTTTCGGTAAGTTCTATATGAGTGCCGAATAAGGAGGAAACCGCTCTAATTGATTGACATGCTTTAACTATTTTATGGAATGTTTGGTTTTCATTGACAAAATACGTTTAAAATATCCTGCCGTAATACTTTAATTCAGTATCATTTCGTCTAGTGGTATACTGTATGTTCTACAATGTCAGAACTGAAGAGGCAAGTTGAAATCGTAGGTCAAAAACGATCTCAAGTAGGCTACACATGAAGGACAGAGTAAGAAAATAAAATAAGGTCGTATATAACGGAAAATTGTGAACGATTCATAACTTTGGTGATGCGGTGGATGAGTTGCGAGACTCATAGACTAATGTGTCACGGTTCGAGCTCCGAATGAGGTGATTCTGTTAATTAATTAATGAGTACTCAATAACGACAATGCCGGTCCAATGGACAAATTTCATGCGCTATATTTTTCAATGCTTAGTTTATTCTGATAGCAAATATAAAATAAAATTATGCTACAAAAATACTTATATATATATATATACCTTATTTATTTGTTTATGCAGCACTCGTGTCAATGTTTGCTCGGGATATTTGGGCTTTATTTTGAATACATTTGTACAGGTCCAACTACAATACGAACTAAAATCAAGTCATAAAACAGTAGAAAGTTCTATTTTATGATTTAATGTATACTTAATGAAAGATATAATAACGATTAAAGAAGTCTAACGCCATAAAGCCAACACACTTTATGCAACATAAATCGAGCTTGTAAATGTTACCAATAGAATGGTATTGAAAATGCTAAGTAATTACATCGTACGGCAAAATGGATTTCAGGATACGCAAATTTTCAAAAAGTTGAAAATAAAATCTATTTCTTTACAATTTATACTAAAAAATCCATGTACAAAAATAAAAAATAAATTTTCTCAGATCCAAGAACCGTTTCCTTCTCATTTTCTTCTTAAGTATCTACAAATGAACATCTCTTTATATATAGATTGAAAGGCAAAACAAAATATAAAAATTTAATCATGGAGAGAGTTTGAAATAAGGGAACAACCAATCAATTGCGTGCGTCACCTCCAGTTCAAGCTTAATTGACGCATGCAATTGATTGGTTGTTCCCTTATTTCACACTCTCTCCATGTTTACATATTTCTATCTTGTTATTGCCCTTCAATTTATATATATAAAGCGGAGTTCATTTGTAGATACTTGAGAAGAAAATGAGAAAGAAGCGTTTCTTGTATCTTATAGAAATTATTTTTATTTTTCCTCATAGTTATATTTTATTATATACAGGGAATTTATATAAATAATTTGGAGTATTTGATATTGCCTATATAGTAACAAATAAGTTCAAATAGAACCAGAACGATAAAAGATAGTTTTTGTGAACGGAAAGTATAATCTCATGTGCGCATTTATTTCGTGCTTACTGGCGACCCATCAGTAGGAGCCGGTATTATGCCCTATACCCACTATATATTTGGATGATGTATGTGACAAAATTGGACGTTACAATCTTCCATATGAATGTGTAAACATACAGTAGTAGAGCTAACTCCATAGCCAGCAACAGTGCTACTTAAAAGCCAACTCACCACATATAATACAAATATCGAGCCTGTAAAGTATCCCAAAACATTACGGCAGTTGTGTCAGTACCTGATTCCAATACCATGGTTGCCGAATCGGCACGTGGTACCAAAAATATTGTTGCCGAGTCCGTATATATTTTCAATACAATTGATTTCAAGGTATGCTACAGTTCACCAATATTGAGAATTTTAATCACCTCCGAATACCAGTATCTCCAGGAAATACATCTACTAATTAAGAATGCGTTATGTATGTGTGCTTGTTCGTGTGTACATAAATTTTAAGTTTTTAGATAAATCTATGTTTGTCTAAATTAAACTAGTGATTATTATAAAAATCCACGTCGCATGTAACTGACAATTTCTTTAAATTATGTGTGCGAGTTTGAAGTAAACACCAATTCAATTGTATATAACCAGTTGCCGAACTACATAACATAACTACCGCCAGTCGACGACTGGTTAAATATAATGGGATTTGCGTTTACTTCAAAATCTCTAACATGATTTAACGAATTTTACCACCACCCGCGAAATCTTAAAAAGTATAACTGATTATAACAGTTAAATACTGTTTGTTGTGAAGAACTAATGTATATGCAAGTATGTATTAGGTGTTGCTAACCTAGTAACAAATTAGTCCAATTGTGACAAGAAGGATAAACCAAAGACAGTATGAACGGACAGTATAATCTCACGCACATTCGTTTCGTGTTTACTGGCGACTCAACAGTAGGAGCCGGTATTACGCCCTTTAACCACTATATATTTGGGTGAAGAATGCGGGATAATAGGATGATTATTATCTCACATTCCTAATCCAAATATATAGTGGTTAAAGGGCGTTATACCGGCTCCTACTGATGAGTCGCCAGTAAGCACGAGCTCATATGGCCAATATATAATGAGTACCCAATAAGGACGAAACCAGAATACTGGATGAATTGCCTTTTCTACTCTATAATTTCTTAGCTTATACTGACATATATAAGTAATTAAGAGACAGGTACTTATGTTAAGATTGCAATCTTGATAATAATAATTGTTATCACCACCCGCGCAACCAATGTTCGTTTTATTATATAAATGTTCATTTTGATACCACTTCCTCATGTAGTGTGGTGTCTGTTCAGTAATGACAGATTTGGGATGGTTAGTTGGAACTTTGAGTCTAAATGGTTGTCATATGAGCTCCACCTAAATGAAAAATAGACTAATCCATTTACAATAGTTTGTATATAACTGAAAATTGTGAGTAGTGTAGTGTGCTGCAGGGTGACTCAGTGGTTAGAGAATCAGATTCCGAAGCAGACGTGCCCAGGTTCGAGCCCTGCCCGCGGCAAATTGTGGTCAGTAAATGATGAGTTCCCAAAAAGGATGACACCGGTCTACTGGATGAATTACCTATTCAACAATATACAATTCTTAGTTTATACTGTCATATGTAAGTAATTAATGGGTTAAGTGCTCATATCAAGATCGCAAACATGATTATAATAATCAGTGATAATTTTTGTAATTTATACGGGTCTTTTGTTAATTTATACACAGATAGCGAGACTATTATCTGTCTTATAATTCAGGATGAGAATATTTTGTTATTTTCTTCTATTGTAAACCTTTTTTCCTCTACGTCCGGATAAACAATAATCAAAATTCGATTAGAGTATCATTGAACTTGGCATGGTTTCAGTTACATTGATGCTAGCTTTGCGTCATAATTTAGTTTTTTTAATATAGGAACCGTTCTGTTCTATTCAGCTAAGGATCGGAAGTGATTAATCTACAAGGTTTGCTTGCTTGTCCTTCTCCCCATAAAACCAAAACTAGCTGTAGTAGTAGATCCTTCTTCTCATTTTTGAGCCTTACTATACACGAAATCGGCCACTTAGTTAGGGATACATTACAAGGTTAAATAAATGTGGGAGTAAGTACATAATTATGTTCACCTTAGAGCCCTGGATGTATCTACTTTCTAAAAACCGGATGTTTGATAACTTACTACGCGTCGGGTGTTAACATGTGCTTGTAAGGTTATGCTTTTCTGTGTACATCTAAATGTTAGATTTATTTGTTTTATGGCCTTGAACCCATAAGATTTTGCAAAACAATACGCGAAAATGTATATTAAGTTTTGTCGAAATGGACGAAAAATGTATTCAGCAAAAGACATTATTATCGGTTTATGTACGATTGTCGTATGCATAGAGATATTTATAGTTTTTCATTTGATCGTGTGACAATCGAATGCACATTTACCTTAAAATTAGTCATGGTTAATTTTAAACGAAATACTTAAAGTCACAATGCATCCAGATCTAATTTTTAATGGAACTAAAGATTTTATGTAAAACATTTAGTCGAAAAAGTACACTGAAATCTGACAATCTATTGTATAGCACACCTAGTTTTTGTATAACATTGCTGAATATTGCTCTTGTCTTAATAAAAACGTTTGAAAAAACGATCTACGATCGTTTATCAACCGATTTTTATTGCTGTCTACTAATACAAATTTAAATATCGTTGCTAACTAAGTGGGATTTTAGTGCACGGACAGAAATAAATCTTGGACAAGTGGTTTCAAAACCGAAAATAGTTTGATCTTAAATTAAATCAAGTTTACCAGCTTGATATACACACAAATCCTATTATATAAACATTTCTCAGAATAAAAGAAGTATTATATAGAGCAGCAATGGAATTTCATCCATTGATCTCATTGAGAACATTTCCAGTACTGTCTAGAAATTTCCATGGACAAGGCTCGAATATGAGCACGTCTGCTTCGGAGACTGTAACTGTATCCACTGTGCCACTCTGCCGCATACTACACTAACCTTTAGCCAAATTTATGTTAGATTTGGTTAGCATTTATCTCAAATGTAGCCTATGTGGCACCCGTTTTATACCCAAAGATCCAATTAGCCACCCCCCCAAATCTGTCGTTATAGAACAGACACAACGCTACCTGGAAAAGTGGTATTGAATTGAATGACATTTTTTATTTATGCTTGTGGCTTCTGTATCACTAATGGTTACAGTTCACTTATACCAGAATGTATCAGACAAAAATGATTTTCAGTTTTGTAGTCAAGTGTATTGTCAAGTAAACAAATCTAAAACATTTTAAAGGTTTCCACTGCAATATTAGTTGAACTGGTTTATATTTAGCCATCTTTAGCAACATTAACATTGTACTGACGATAAATATGATTAAAATTCTATCATAAAAGCCGCAATTCAATATCACAACCTCGGATCGTATAGTGTACGATTTGGGGTTATAAGTTAGAACTTTAGATCGAAAGAGATGAAAAATAGGTGCTAAATGAGGGGAAACTAAACAAAAAGACATCAAATTGGGTACAACAGAAAATCTTGTTTAATTTGCAGCAGGACCTTTGCAGTAGTTGAGTACAAGGCTCTGAAGTAAATGCGCTCCATAACGAACTCCTGTCGACAATAATTCTGGCAAGTAAATGACGACTTTCGTTTTGGTTTATTGTGCTTTCTGTCGTTCCGTTTGTGTGGTTATTTAACGATCTCTGTAGATGACTGCGAGAACGAGCAATCGAAAAGTTAAAACAACGCGAAGAAGCTTCAAAGATAATAGAATAAAATTAAATTTAATCTCCAAAGCAGCTGTGATGCTGAAAGACGCTTTGTCATTAAAAGCACTTCACATTAAAGACGAAATCGATCTAATTAATGCATGTTTTTGATAATTGTACGAATGTTGAAATTATACTACAAAAATTTATAAATATTTATTATAAATATCCTGTTACAAATATTTATCATAATGTCACTGCGATATCTGTTCTACAATGACAGATTAGATGAGGCTAGCTAGAATTTTGGTTCAAAACAAATTCTAAATAAGTTCAACTCGAATGTTAAGTTGGCTAAAAAAATAATTGGGCATGTGACTTAATATTGAGCGTAACTTGAAACAAGTTGAATCATTTGGTAAACTTGAAGACTCCAAACAAGACGTTTCCATGTTTGAGTCCTGTCCACGGCAAATTCTGTAAACAACGTTAAGAGTTCACAATAAGGACAACCACGGTTTGCTGGAGAAATCGCCTTTACTACCTGATGTACTATTAATTTATACTTCGACTTTATATATATATATATATATATATATATATATATATATATATATAATATTTTAACGTTAAATTATTAAAGTAAAACACTTAAAATGGAAGAAAAGGCAAATTATATGTCGAATTTACTTGATGGCCTTCCTTGTACTAAATAGGAATTAATTAGACAAGGGAATAAAATAAGACATTTATATACATCAATTAAAATTGGTTTCGCGGGCAGTGAAAAATATTAATTAAATCATGGTTGGTATCTTGATATACAAACCGGTCCCATAAGGTAAATACATTTGTCAGTATGAACTATTGCAAAGTTATTGGGAAAATAAGCTATTGATGGCTTTCTAATTTACAGATGCATAATCTAATTCCGTACAATAATTTACTGGTAAATTTACGCTTATATAAATAAGTAAGCTTAGAATCAGGCATTGACAGAAACTTGAAAGCCCAGAAATTTGAACCCCGAACTTTAGAATATTGATAATTCTTCAAAGAGCTGTAAAGTTTCCTTCAGTTCTTTTTAAAAGAGAACAGCTAGAGGTACTTCATAAAAGTTTAGTAAATGATAAATTTGATTTAAAGTTCATGTTGGGAAAGGAAACGAAAAAGAGTTAGTAATCATTGATGTTAAATTGATAAGGAATTGGGAAATGGGTTTTAGGAAATTTTTTTAGAGAAAAATTCCGTTTCCGGTATACTAGATTGATTTTACTCGCATCATCCTTAATGTATTAAAATAGGCATTTTGAAGTTCTAGAATAAATTATTTGAAATGTAAAAAAGATGAACTAAGAAATCTTGACGCCATAGTTAAAAAAGGGATAGCCACATGAATTAGCAGATATGACAACTTAGACAGTAATAATTGAATTCAACTCTGATTCGATAAAAGCAAAGCTGGAACAACTTGAAGACTAATAATAAATCTAGGTGATACCCGATTCCAAATTGAGTTGTAAAATATAGACGTTAGGAGTGAAATATAATATTAGATCTGAATTGTAAACATTACTCACATTTGGCAATAAATTTCTAAATATAAAGAAAGTAAAGACCCTTGAACACTTCAACGTTTTATGAATTAAATTGCAAAGGCTATACTCTGACCATGTAAGGAAAACTATGCGTTCAGTTGAGGATAAAAGAAAAGTGCATAAAACGGCCTGAAATTTTTGTGACACTCAGAAATCTGACCCATCTAGGCACTCACAGGAACTGGCCATTGTTATGTCCACCTATATTAGGTGGTCCACGTAACCGTATATCGTCTGTGTTTATTATCAACGTATCGTCCAGACGAGACTTATATATGCCTATTTCTGCAGTTAAATTGCAACCCGCGTTAAGACTCAGTAAGCTTCGAGAACCACCGCTTGATAAGTGCCATGGTATCTATGGGCATCTCACCCAGTAATTGTTTCATGCTGTATAATTCTGAGAACACCCCCTGAGGCGTGGCCCGGAAATGATCCAACACTCGTCTTTTGTACTCTTCATTCGTGAGGTCATCCGGCAATTCCAATTGGACTGCTACTGCACGGTCCACTAATTCCTGGACAACCACACGCACAATAGGGGCTTCTAATGTAAATTCTTGGGCACGAACTGATGCTTCAAATTTTTCGAACCACAACTGTGGCCTTTCCACATCTAGTGGTGCCAGCATGGGCTTTAACTCTGATGACAGTCTGAAATAACTCGTCGATTCGGCTGAAAACGCCGGCATATTTCCTCCTGATTCCTCTTCGGCGCGGTCGCCATTGTTTTGTCCACCTATGTTGGATGGTCCACGTACTTGGATGTCTTCCCTATTTATTATTAGAGTATCGTCTAGACGAGCCTTAATTATGCCTAATTCTGCAGTTAAATTATTCATTTGAGAAGTCAATGCCGGAATCAACGTTTCCAACCCATCAGAAGCCATTTTAAATATACCACACATGCTTTATTTTTACTCAATTATATGTAGAATTTTGTTCGCACAACGAGCATCGATTTTATAAAACAAATTTACAAATATTAATTAATTTATGTTCACTTCGGCTCAAAGTCTGCTTTTATCATTGGGCTGACTGCTTCATTCTTATACGGGCGCTTCTGCGATGAATTTCTGTTGAAATAATGCCTGCCCTAGATAAGACTCTTTGTTCATTATTTGTCTTAAAGGTGGCTATTGCCACAGCCATCATATAGACGGAGAAGGCTGTAGCCGTATTCCAAATGTAACCACAGTGGATTGATCAGTTTAATAAGAAAGTCAAATTAAATTCAATCAAGGAATAATATTATGAACCTATCAGGCATTGCAAATTCGCTAAGCTGAATATTTAATGCGAAATAGGCTAACAGGAACGGAAGTCCGGAAGAACCGTAGAATTAAATATCCAGTGTAAGAGATTAAATGTGTGATAGAACAGTGAATATATTTGACAATGTTAGATCAATTAAACGAACATTGGTTTCGCAGGTGGTGATAAAAATTATTATAATCAAGGTTGCGGTCTTGATATAAACTCCTGACCCATTAATTACTTCCATATGCCAGTATAAACTAAGAATTGTATGGTTTAGTGAATTGCCTTTGCTACACTATACAATTCTTAGTTTATACTGACATATGTAAGTAACTAATGGGTCAGGCTTTAATATCAAGACCGCAACTTTGATTATAATAAATGTTAGATCAAATTTGCTTAATTCTTGCAATGTTTAAAATAGATTCATTTAACCTGCATTTTGTTTTATTTTTAATGCCTTTTATTTATGCGGAAATTATTTCTTTGGTGTTTGTTTATGCACGAGATAATTTCGATATTACTTTGATTACTCTATTCTCTACATCGCCATTTCATGATTTCTCATTGGGAATGCATGCTTTATTTCAACATATTTGTGGTTTCTGATTAGTCCCATTGATTCAAATTCATTTACGGATATGGAGTTCAGTTAATTCTAGCCTTTTTCATTAGAAAACCAACATCAATAACGTTAGTTAAACGAATATTAATTACGCGGGCCATTATTTTCGTTTAATTATATAAACTTTCAAATCAATAACATTTCCGCATGTAGCGTGGTGTCTGTTCCATAATGAAAGATGGAGGATAATTAGTTGGATCTTTAAGTGATTTCTTATAGACCCTAACTATAGGAAAGGCTAACCAAGAAGCATCAGTTATTATAACATTGAAAACTATGTGAAGTGTGCAATAGGGTGGCTCAGTGTTCAGAACAACATATTCAAAAGCAATTATGTATAAGGTATTGCGCACCTAGTAACAAATTTGTTCAAATATTTCCAGAAGGATAAGCCAAATACAGTATGAACGAAAAGTATAATCTCGTGCACATTAGTTCCGTGCTTACTGGCGACACATCAGTGGGAGCCGGTATTACGCCTTTTAACCACTATATATTTGGGTGTCAAATGTGGGATTATGTGACCGCACGATCTCCTAGAAGAATGTGTAAAATTATAGTAGTGAAGCTAACATCATATAAAATCTCGAAAATGCGACTTCCACGCTAACTCACTTTATATATTATATATACCAAGTCTGTAAAGGATACCAACACTATGGTTATTGTGTCATTACCCTATACCAACATTATAGTACCGAAATGATGCTTGGAACTAACACTATGTTTGCCGAGATGGTACATAGTACAAACACGATAGATTTCCATGTATGCTATAGTTCACCAAAATTGAAAATTACAACTATTTCTGAACGCCTGTTAATCCAGTAGATCCAAACACTCTGGCCTTGATCGATATCAGTTATCACATTTCGTGGTAATCATGACATCATTCAGTTAAATATTAGACAGTTAGATACTGTTTTTGTCGGAGAACAAATATATATGAAATTATGTATTAGGTATTGCGCAACTAGTAACAAATTAGTTAAATTAATACCAAAAGAATAAACCAAAGTCAGCATGAAGGGAATGCATAATCTCGTCCACACTCATTTCGTTCTTACTGAGGACTTTATTCTAAAGCAGACATACGCAGGTTCGAGGCATGTTCGTGGCAAACGCTTGATGATGAGTCCCAATTTGAACGAATCAAGTCTATCGGATGAATTGCTTTTTCTTCATTATACAATGCTTGGTCTATTTTAACAAATGTATATACATATTGGGTCCGATTTTTATATTAATATCGCATCCTTGATGAAAGTAGTCAGCAACAATTATCAGAAATAGTTTACTTATGGATTGACTTGGTTGTAAGATGATATTAGATCAGATATGCAACAAGAAAGCTCACTGGCTGGAGAAAGCAATTTAACTATTTAATGAAACCTTGGATGCTTGCATAGAATCTGGTATTGTGTGACATGTATAAACTTATCAATTATAAATGAATGTGGAGATATTTTGAATATATATATTGAAATTCATTACATAAACAAAAAACTTGTCTAAAAAAGATTGGTGAATTTACTGCAAGACAAATTTTACTCGATGTTCCTGGTAAACTTTGGGAATTTCGAGACTTGTGGATTTAAATATAAACGGATATAATGGTATAGATCCTCATAGAGGTATGCAGGCTTATATTTATGTGTGCGTATTTGTTAAAGGAATAACATAATTAGTTAAAATTAATTTGTATTTTGGTTTAAAAATAAATGAAATTTCAAAGAAGTGTTACCCGTTTAGGTTTATTGTGCCTTCTGTGTTGCTATTTGTTTGACGAAGCCACGAGCTCTGAGGATGCCTTCTGAAAATGCAAGTCGAAATTTAAGCCAAACGCAAGAATGCTACCGTTGCAGAAATCTCCGTACAAAGTGTAACACGGCTGGGCTGCCAAAATAACTTTGGCACTACAAGAAAAATTAGTAAAAAAATACAACGGCAAAGCTGTTGTATGGTTTTTAAAATTTTAGAATTCTTTTAGTCTAGAAGCATATGGTAATACATAAATGAAAATTTGATGTAATCTGCAACATGGTGCCACATTGAAAATAGACAAACTCTGAAACAAATGGGCACCGGTTCGGGCATACAATGCGACGTAGCTAAGAAGCGGGAAATTTAAATGCTACGAAACACTATAACGCGCGCAAGCACACAAACCATAACCAGTTTATATTCAAAATATGATTGATCTTTTGTTTATTCAAGGTAACTCAGTGGTTAGAGCACCCGATTCCAAGGCGGACGTGCCTAGGTTTGAGTCCTGTCTGCGGAAAATTCTGGGCAGTATGTAATGAGTTCCCAATAAAGATGAGACCGGTCTACTAAATGAATCGCTTTATCCACATTACGAAATACTTAGTTTATACCTAAAAATTTATGCACCTAATAGGTCAGGTTTTTATATCAAGATCGCAACCTTAATTAAAAGTAAATGAAGATTAAGAATGTTGCGAACAACATCGTAAACTATGCGTAATTTTTCATGTTTTACGTATAAAGAACACTTGGAAATCCGCATGATTTGGAGTGCGATTTTTATTAAAAATGTGTTTAGCTATTGCGGTAACATTCTTCCCTATTCCAGTTGTATGTAGTCGTAAATGTTCTCGAGTTCGCTTGATTAGCAATCGGCAAGTCGGACTTACATAGCGCATTGCGCATCTATGGCATTTGTATAAACAAACAATGTTGAACTTTACAAATTCCGGGAGTTTACCCTTTGCATTTAGATGTAGCAGGCGTTTTTAGTATAAAAATCAATTTTTATCCAAGACGTCACTGATTTTTTAATTCCTTGGATAAATATTCCGGATTGTGTAGTCCATTAAAATGGTATACTGACAAATTTTCTTTTGGTTGGGTACGGTTGCATTACATTTTTGACATATTTTTATGTTTCGTGTTTTCTTCAACGAAATTTTCGGAGTACTAGATTTCTAATAAAATTGGTTCTTGACGTTGAAATAATTTAGAACACATTATCTTTAATCTGTCGGTTCAACTACACATCAAATTTCACTTTAGAAAAATTGGAACAACGCTGTGGTAATTAACGTGCTGTCATATCCGTGCCCTTTTCCGATATATGTTCCTTTTTAGACTGCCAACTTCCTGTCTAAATAGAAATACAGAATACTATGTGTTTTTACACTCGCAAGTAAACTGCATGTTGGGGACCACGTTTTTAAAGTTTTTAAGAATGTCATATGTTTGATATTTTTATTTATTATTATGAAGCTGTCATTAACATAACTCAGATATATTTTGCAGTATTTTTGAATAAATGGTTCCAGTTGTGACGTTTCCCGATAGAACATATTGCCATCTGTTTGCTGACATCCTAGCGGGCCGCCCATCGTCAATCCATCGACTTGCGAGAACTATTGGCCATTGAAGACGAATTAAACATCTTAAGGGCACTTATTGAGGAGAATTTTTACACGGCTTGTAGGTGTGGGGAATGATGCGTGGTCATTAACAAGGAACGTAAAGAGGAATTCAATGATTTTATCAACAGGGTTGCTTCTATATAGATTTTTGCATAGAAAGAAAACAAATTTATTCTTTACATAGCACGATTTTAATATATTTACTAGGTCAAAAGTTTCGCGAACACAGTTGTTTGAAATTGCAATTTCTACTGATGGTGGAGTTGCTTTTAGTGTTCTCGTGATTTTATGCTGTAGTGTTTTGATCATTGACATGATGAGACTTAATGACGAAATGTTTTCGTACCAAATGCGTTATGAAAGTTTGACACGTCGTATAATCTGGCCGTGAATGTGCCAACTGATTTTGCTGTTTTGGGACGACGTATGATGTTATCGATTTCATTAGAATTCGTATCGTCGTTTGTTTGCGGAATTGCTTCACACGCAACATTATACCCTCGGTAGACTGGGATCTGTCTTTATTTACTTGGCTTGGTTTGAGTTTCTGCTCGTCATTGAGAGTATTTCCATTTGATCAATATAATCATTGTTATTCATAACATCAATAGGTGAGCATTTGTCTGGCTTTTTATGGTTTTTGTATTAAGCTCTCAACCTTGATGTATATAATTTAATTTACTCTTCAAGTATGTCAGAATTTAGTTGGGGGATTACTTTTTTACGACTTTATTAAGCGTGTACCAAACACAAGGAAGCCCTCATCCTTTTTTTTCACAATTTTCTAAATGAGTTGTTTTATTTTCATCCACATTAAATGCTTGCTATGCGCAATAACTGCATAAGTATCTCGTTATCGAATATAAAAATAAGAATTTAAATGTATATGCTTTTTAATTTCATGTCTGCGAATTTACCAAATTTTTTATCATTTTTGGACAATTTTACATTGCAAAATGCTCTTATTTATTTTTATCATTAATCGTGTCTTTCGTTGATCTGGAGGATCACTGAACGCGCAGCAAATTGGCAAACTCATTTCAGAATTCACATTTGACAAAATCAGTTCTAATGAAAACATGGTCTTATTTAGAATCTTAAGTAGATAAGTATTTATTTATTATTGCCTTATTAATTATAACTTAAAGTACCTAACATTATTGATATTCGATTGTCCAAAATGCGTTCCGAGCCGATTTTCACTCTTTAATTTTAACCTTTGCTAGGTAAAACTCAATTTAAAGTCACCCATCTATAAGCCTACGTGTATATACATCTACATATACACTTCATATGTAAAATAAAATAGAACAAACTACGATTAGGCAAGCATTATTTTGAGGTTCTTGCTTTTTGTGAACAGTTAATTTTCGAGCTCGTTATAGAATATTGTTTATCGTGTCAGCGTTGCGCAAAGCTTCATTAAAAAGAGGTTTAATTAGGCGACTAATAGACAAAGCACTATTTCCATACCTACCACAATTCCCCAATAAATCGAAGAGTTTGTCTCCAACACTATTAGTTTTTTCGAATTAGTATGCTTTCTTTTGAAGTAGGACATCTATAAACCATATGTATATAAGCTAATAATCAGAAATAAATATCTGTATAAATGAATGTTTTGAGAGGTCAATTTTATATTCTGACATACGCGTTGCCATTGGGAATGCATACATTTAATATATATCCTTGCAGAACTGTTATAATGACACTAGGCATGAGGTATTTCCCTGATTTATTATTTTCATTATACATTGTATTTAGCAAAACCGGCATTGTATGTATGGGCATCTTTGTTAAATAAAATCCTTGGTGGTAAATCTGGAAACAACTAATGTGTTTGTTTCTAAAATTTGAAGCCATATATTGTAATAAAAGTTTTTTTATCTTTCAATTTTCTGCAAAAGTAATTATGTTTTTGGACATCGTTACGAAGGTTAATTGCGTCGCATAATTGTGTGATGCAGGTCAAATTAATGCAATCCTGCTCAAATTTTGCCAATGCAATTTAAAGCATAACTTTTTTTTATATTTAACTGATTTACGAATTTTGATTTCTGTAATTGACAAAGG
>JAQBSW010012741.1:0-15891 GCA_029291075.1 Eudiplozoon nipponicum
GGTAAGCATGACATCATTCAATTCAATATATAACAGTTAAATACTGTTTGTTGTGGAGAACTAATATATATGCAAGTATGTATTAGGTGTTGCGAACCTAGTAACAAATTAGTTCAGTTGTGACCAGAAGGATAAACCAAAGGCAGCATGAACGGAAAATATAATCTCATGCACATTCGTTCCGTGCTTACGGGCGACTCATCAGTAGAAGACGGTATTACGCCCTTTAACCACTATATAATTGGTAGAAGAATGTGTGATAATAAGACGGTACGATCTCCTAGACGAATGTGTAAACCTGCAATAGTGAAGCTAACATCATCTAGTCCCCGACAATGCGACTTCAACGCTAACTCACACTATATAATATATATACCGAGTCTGTAAAGGATACTAACACTATGGCTATTGTGTTATTAACGGATACCAACATTATTGTACCGAAAAGGTACATGGTACTAACATTAAGGTTTCCGAATCGGAACATGGTACCAACATGATGGATATCAATTTATGCTATAATTCACCGAAATTGAGAATTGAAACAATTTCGGAACACCTGTTTGATTTATCCTTCTGGTCACAACTGAACTAATTTGTTACTAGGTTTGCAACACCTAATACATACTTGCATATATAATAGTTCTTCGCAAAAAAAACAGTATTTAATTGTTATATATTGAATTTAATGATGTCATGCTTACTGCGAAATGTGATAACTGATATCAATCAAGGCGAGAGTGTATGGATTTACTGGAGTAACAGGTGTACAGAAATAGTTGTAATTCTCAATTTCGGTGAACTCCAACATACATTGATATCCATCATGTTGGTAACATGTACCGACTAGGAAACCATAGTGTTAGTACCATGTACCTTTTCGGTACTATAATGTTGGTATCAGTTACTGATACAATAGCCATAGTGTTAGTATCCTTTACAGACTCGATATATATATTATATAGAGTGAGTTATCGTTGAAGTCGCGTTGTCGAGACTTTACATAATGTTAGCTTAATTACTGCAGGTTTAAACATTCGTCTAGGAGATTGTATCGTCCTATTATCCAAAATTCCTCATCCAAATATATAGTGGCTAAAGTGCGTAATACCGGCTCCTACTGATGAGTCGCAAGTAAGCACGAAACGAATGTGCACGAGATTATACTTTCCGTTCATGCTGTCTTTAGTTTATCCTTCTGGTCCCAACTGAACTAATTCGTTACTAGGTTCGCAACACTTAATACATGCTTGCATATATATTAGTTCTCCGCAACAAACAGTATTTAAATCTAGTGATATGCCTGAAAATTAATTTGAGCTGTTGCTACCATGAACGAATTTACTTCTTTCGCCAATAAAAACAATAGATTTTTGGCCAGATGTCATTAACTCTGATTCAGTTGTTATTTCAGTATGAACAAATATATATATATATATATATATATATATATATATATGTATATATATACATAATTAAGGGCTAGAATGCCGTGTTTTCTGTAATTAATTTTTTGGTTGTGTGCTAATGAGGGTAAATGTAAGCTCGTAATGCCTCACTCCATTTTAGCGACGAAAGTCTTGATACTTTGTGCAACTGCCAACAACTTGGTCGACTGACTAATCAATTAACTGAATTAAGGGATGCCATTTCTAGGATCGAATGAGGAATATTTACTGGGCAGTTATATGGACATGTCTAGACACATCACCTAGATCGGAGAGATTCAGATCAAATCTGATCATGTTCTGTTATGGTTTCTGAAGAAATATCTTCACGTACTGTTATAGGGTTCTGATTTCATACTGATGACCTAAGCAGATCAGCTGCTTAAGTGACTAGGACACCAAAAATATCTTTTGAGTGCATTTACAGGTGCGAAATTAATATAATAAATTAACTGATTTATGATGCTTACTTAGATCGAGTGCGAGGAATATTTACTGGCAGTTGGCATGGACATGCCTAGACACATCACCTAGATCGGAGAGATTCACACTTCCAAATTTGATCATGTTCTGTTATTGTTTTGAAGAAATATCTTCACGTACTGTTATGTAGGTTCTGATTTCATAATTGATGACTTACAGATCAGCTGCTTAAGTGACTAGACACCAAAATATCTTTTGAGTGCATTTATTGCGGTGCGAAATTAATATAATCAATTAACTGATTTGGCGATGCCATTTCTTAGATCGAGTGCGAGGAATATTTACTGGGCAGTTACATGGACATGCTCAGGACACATCACCTAGATCGGAGATTCAGACACTTCAAATTTGATCATGTTCTGTTATGGTTTCTGAAGAAATATCTTCACGTACTGTTATGTAGGTTCTGATTTCATAATTGATGACTTACAGATCAGCTGCTTAAGCGACTAGACACCAAAATATCTTTTGAGTGCATTTATTGCGGTGCGAAATTAATATAATAAATTAACTGATTTGGCGATGCCATTTCTTAGATCGAGTGCGAGGAATATTTACTGGGCAGTTACATGGACATGCTCAGGACACATCACCTAGATCGGAGATTCAGACACTTCAAATTTGATCATGTTCTGTTATGGTTTCTGAAGAAATATCTTAACGTACGGTTATGTAGGTTCTGATTTCATAATTGATGACTTACAGATCAGCTGCTTAAGCGACTAGACACCAAAATATCTTTTGAGTGCATTTATTGCGGTGCGAAATTAATATAATTCACAGTTAATATTTTTTCTCATTATGAGCTGGAATGTTGTAGCACTGTGTTGGATTTATTCTAATTTAGAATAATTTAGCGACAATTTTTAATTTAAAGGAACAGTCAAGCTCAATGTGTTGAAACAGTAAATTTTAATGCCAGAATGTTATGATCTCGAGTCTATTGGATAACGATTTTTACGTGGCAAGAGAAAAATTCAAACAAAAATAGTTTTTATTTCTATCATTCTACTTGGTTGGCTTTAAAGGTGAGACGTGTAGCAGCGATCTGTTCCATTTGATCGATACAAAATTTGCATTACCTTATAAAATATCACTGCTTTGAACCACTACGGTAGCTCTTATTTCCTATGTTCAAACACTTGTGATTATGGAATGATGGTCTGTCCAACTATGGCCATATCAAAGCATTAACAACAAATGTGTTCATTACGTTGTGTGACACAACCAATTACCTTATGGAACAAGTGCTTTTTCAGTAAACTGTCTTAGCTTAGATTGGACAATGCGCCTTTTCCTGCATAACTAACAGACATTATACTGGAAATTACAATTCATTTGTCCGTATGAAGACCTTCCATTGAATATTTAAAAACATTTTTTATCCACAGCGTTCGGTCATATTGATTTAAATATTTTAATTTAATTATTAAATAGGCAAAGTTTGGGTTGACTATCGTGAAAAAATTTTTGAAAAATTTTGCCTTATGTAATAGCATAGTCGACTACTTCCATTTTTCTATTACAAAAAGCTGAGTGAAACAAAAAACGAAAATGTACTAAAATTTGCAGAATGACAAAGTATCCGTTTTTGCAAAGCACTTAATCGGTATTTATCGTGTAGGGATCTTTCTTGCTGTATTGCAAAGTGATGTCTAAGATCTAATCATTCTTATATTGATGGATTGAGTGTTAACCAACTGTTCGTATTGTTGGCTGTTACGTTTACGAATGTTTTTTCTTCGAGTGTCGTCTTTCGTTTCGCCTTGTTTCTCAATTAATAGCATCCAAGCAAAACCAAACACCCACTAGTCCAGACTCAAACATTCGACCGGATTGGCAACAAACTAAAGACGCAAAAGAGCTGCAAATAAGGTGTCACGACAACTGTTAATAGAAACAGAAAGTTCAAAACAGTATGAACATTCATCACTACAAACTGCATACTCTGCGCTGTTACCAAGGTGTTAGAACAAATTTGAGGAACAAAGCGAAACGAAAGACAATACTAGGAGAAGAACAATTTTACACGTAACAGCCAATAATCACGCAAAATTGATTTAAAGAGTTGGTTAACTCACAATCCATTAATAAAATAATGATCAGATCTCAGACATCACTTAGCAATACAACGAGAAAAAACCCTACACGCAAACGGCCACATAAACAGACACATACGCATATACATTTACTAATTAGCCAAAACAATAAATAGAACCAAAACCGAGTCAGATTATTTGCCACTTACATAACCAAAAATAAACCTAGGATGTATATAGATGAAAGATTGTGAAGTGAGGTTTAGTAGTCTCGTAATAAATGGTCATTGTCCACTTTTTTATTAATGTTTCATTCTTCCACATAATATATATATATATATATAAATATATATACATATATATATATATATATATTTAACGCTCTGTTCAATAGAATATACTGCTGCTGTGAAATTGGGCTCTTTCTGTCAAATGAAAAAAAACGATTTGCAAGAAACATGAACATGCTGTCATAACATACATCGTAAGTGTTTTGTGTCTGAACAGAGCTTATGGGGCCTTTATACAACATAGTTTTTATAAAAGTTAAAAGAATACTAGGGTATCTTGAAAACTAGAAATTACAATATTTTTAAGCACTTCAGTTCATGATTTTTTGGCTTTTCTTGTCTGGTTAATGTAGCATTTTCACGTGGTTAAAAATAATACAATCCAAAACACGTTAATTTGGAAATTTATAGTCTTTACGTTCGAAAAATAGAAAGTAATGCTTTTATTAGAGGAAAATACGATATAAAGCTAATTACTGAGATATTGAGTAATAATTTACACTAATTTTAATTTGTTACACGGAAGTACGCGATTGAACAAATATTAGAAACATCTTTTATCAAATCGCTATCTGAATTTCTGAATAAAGTTTATCTACGTTTTACCAATAAAATAAAATATATATTATATTCAATTAGATGAATAACGTGTTATTTTTATATTTTAAACTTACCAATGTGTTTAATCAAACTTAAATTCGTTCTAGCTTAAATTTTTAAGAGGCTTCTTCAAGTCAAGTTTGCGAGCTTGAAGTAAACACCAATCCCAGTGTATTTAATTAGTCGTCGAATAACATAGAGCAACTACCGCCAGTCGCACGAACTGACGCGTTTCGACCTTCCATGATCATCATCAGAGTACGACGACAAACTGACTAGCGAGGATCAAACCGTATTGCATATATATGGAATAAATGTTTAATTGTAAAAAGCTTGCTCAAATGAAATAATTGGAACCTTTTTCTAAGTAGGATCAAAGAATCGCTGCATTCTCACGAATTTTAGCCTGAATAAAAAGTAAATTATAAATAAAATTCATAACGAAATATGAATTATTTCACATATTTTCAGAGCTCTATTATACAGTAGCCGTGAGCCATTTTTTAGATGAATATTTTTGTGTCTAAAATACGATAATAAACGCGCTTCTAGCGTATCTTTTACATTTAAACAAACATTTATCCGAGTCGCACTATGAGAAGAGACACAGAGTTGGCATGTAAGGTAATTGGGACCACAAACTGGAATGAACCTACTAATTAAGACAAATTGGTTAAAGGTTGTAACGATTTTTAATTAATGCTTATTACGCTCAAGTTGCGAAAAAATTTAACTCTTGAGCGATGCGTTTCTTTAGAATGATTCTGATTCGGCACAATTTTCGATTTATGCTTTAGGCAGGAGATTGATGACAAAAAAGCAAAATAACGACCATTTATGTTTGAATATTGACGGCGTATTTTCCTGGGGCAGTGGTGACTGTGGCCAGCTGGGACTTTTGTGTGTCACTGTGCCAACTAAAGAGAGAAAGAAATGGCCTCAGCATATAACAGACGCAGAGACCCTGACTAAACTTGGTCTTGAATCGACGAAGCTACAAGCAATTCCACGCCTTGTTTTCACACAGACAACGGATGAAGATCAGGTACGTCGACCAAATTTTCGATCTTCATATTAGAAATTTAATGCAATAAATGAAAAACAAATTCTGGAGCCAAACTATATTTAATCGCATTACACGTTATAATTTAGGTTTTTCATACATTCTTATGAATTTGACAACTTTTTAGCGTAATTCAACTAGAAATATTTGCAAATCATATTGTGCGTATCGAATCCTCACAAAATGATTGATGCCTTACTACTTCAAATAGTCACTAATTCATATCAAATGGGTTTCACTTAAAATATCGTGTCTACCACATCGTTTGGTTTTGAGAAGCTGTTTCTGGAGTACTGTTACAAAATCACTTATCTGATGCATTTTTGTACATAACTATCGTCGTTCTAGATTGCAAACATTGATTGCCAAAATTAAATAATTTACTCATATTCTCTAAGGCTAAATCACCTATTTAATCTAGGCCAATCTACTATTTATTCAATCAATGCATCAGGTATTGTTCTCTTGTAAAGTCTTAACTGGAAATTCTCGTCGTTGTCTAGCCTCCTTTTTACTAATGCTGATTGAATTAATACTTTCAATAGCATAACTAATCCAGGCCGAGTGCGCGGATTAGGCGAGCTGTACTGCTTTCGTTGCCATGTTGACATTTGAGCGAGTATTCATTCGTCGTTTCTAGGTAATGTGTGCACCACAAAATCTACATAGTTTTACGTGTTGAATAATATTTACATTATCCATATTGTGCGAAACAAGGTTTTTATGTCCTCTGTCCAAGTTCTCATTTCGGTTATTTAGGGACACATTTCCGAGCCTTTTTGACGACTAACCGCTCATCACAGCCCAAATTGACAAATAATAAAACGCATGAAGCATTTCATTTAAACAGTTAAATTTACGCTTGTTTGTTATTTCTAAAAGTTTAAATGAAGCCATTTAAATGAAAATTTTCGATTACCTATTATTTGCCAATTTTGAGTTGGAAATGCCCACATATGCCAAAGGAGTCGCGATACATCTTTCGTTAAAATGTGAAAAGAGGACGTAAAAATCTTTCTTGCACAAAATAATTATCAGGAATTTTAGCAACACTCTGTTTGGCAAAATATTTTCCAAAGTGACGAAAAATGCCTTTTTATTAGCTTATCATTAACAAAACCATGGCTTATTCCAACATGAAGTTGGTAAATGCGGTAATCAACTGAGGCCAAAAATTACATCATCTGAAAAGATAAAAGGTTCAAGATTTTGCCGACCTATGAGTGCTAACAATTGTCCCGCACAAGAAAAATGCGGTCAAATCCGAAATGCGGTAATGTTGGAAAACCGATACATGATACTCAACTCCAGTAGTCTCGCATACACTACACTTGATTTGAAAATTCGGCTGCACAATTTCTATGCAAACATGAAAATTAAATTTCTACATCTTTTGCTTCGTGTTTATGCGTTATACAAATAAACAACCGCTGATTACGTGGGTAGTGTTAACAATTCTCTAAATCCACTTTGCGAGATTGAAGTAGTCACCAATACAATTGTATTTGACCAGTCCTACAACATAACAAAACTACTGACAATCACACGTAGTGACGCGTCTCGAACTTCCATAATCATGAAAAGAGCATGACTGCAAGCTAACTAGCGAAGATGAAACCGTAATTCATATATAAGAAAAGTAATGCTAGATATGGTTATGATGACTTACTTCTATTTAAATATGTAAGAAGGTATTTTATGAACAAATTATGGGAGTCTCAGCTGGATAGCCATTGTTATTTCTCAGAAAATACGTCTAAGATAGTATGTCACTAAATTCCAATTTGTATGCACAATTCTTGATTGGCATATTTGACGTTAACTGTCATCTAGAGGATGAGGTAGCAAATTTCTTAAAGTTAAATAAATCGTTGGGTTAAAAAGGAGTCATTTAGTTAAGTAATTCTTATGAACGTCAAATCTTTGAAAAATGGATATAAATATGAGATAAATTATGAAAAATATATTTACTTGCATATCTTTCTTCATTTAAGCCTAAACCACCCGTTCGGGATAAAAATTTTCATATTAAATTCGATGAAAATTTGGGGCCATAAAATAACAGTTATGAATTAAATGGAGATCAGATTGGTAAAACAACAAAAATAATCATAAACAACGAATATCCAGTTAAGTTAATAAAGGTAACTTAACTGGAAGGTTAAGTTTCAATTTTCACGCAGTTGAAAAAGTGTTTTATTATTTAATTTAGTTATTATTTTGAAATCTACGTCCGGAGAACATGCGTGTCATGTTTCGACGATGTGTTGCGAAATTGCAGACGTGTATTCACCAATTGATTTAAAACAGGCGTTTAAGTTTCAATGTTCTCTCATTCGAGTAATTAACCGTCTGGTCGATCGGCCTACGTAAGTTGATCGAGAACTTGCGCATGTATATTGGTAAATAATATTTGATGTCAGCAGTAACGGCTGTTTCTCTTTGATTTCTGGTAAAGGCAAGTGTGTGACGCTAAATAGCACTCGTAGTTTAGCTGCATTAAATGTGCGTGCTAATGTCGCTTCAACTTTCTTTTGTGCCATTTGGGAATCTGCATCCCACTTAAATGGGATGTTCAGGTATACTGTTTTCTTTTCTGGTCCGTAACACGTCTGTTTCTGTTTAATTCCCATTTTAATAATTGATTCAATTAATAGTCTAGGATAGCCATTAGACATTAAATCGTTAATTGCTTTATTATATTCGTTTTCTTTTGAATCTAGACTAACTAACCTGTCAATTCTTGAAAAGCAGCCATGAACTGTTGATAATTTATATTGAAAAAGCACAAATCCTGTGCAGATCAGGTTGGTTAATGATAAATTTTTCTGTTTAATTACCATAAACCAAAGTGGTGTGCACAGTATTTGGATTTGTACCGTTTCAATATAAAGTATCAACTGTTAGTGGCTGCTTTCCAAGAATTGACAGATTGGTTAGTCAAGATTCAGAAGAAAACGCAAATAATAAAACAATTAACGATTTAATGTCTAATGGCTATCCTAGACAATTAATTGAATCAATTATTAAAATAGGAATTAAAAAGAAACAGACGTATTACGGACCAGAAAAGAAAACAGTCTAACATCCCATTTAAGAGGGATGCAGTTTCTCGAATGGCACAAAAGAAAGTTGAAGCGGCATTAACACGCACATTTATTTCTGCAAAGCTACGAGTTTTATTTAGGGTAACACACTTGCCTTTACCAGCAATCAAAGATAAATAGCCTTTAATGTCGACATCAAATATTATTTACCCATATACATGCGCAAGTTGTCGATCAACTTACGTAGGCCGACCGAACAGACAGTTAATTACTCGAATGAGAGAACATTGAAACGTAAACACCTGTTTTAAATCAAATGGTGAATATACGTCTGCAATTGCGCAACACATCGTTGAAACATTGCACGTATGTTCTCCAGATGTAGCGTTTTAAATAATTACTAAATGCAATAACAAAAGGAACCTAGCCACATGCGTAAAGCCTGCCTTTATTATTATTATTATTATTATTATTATTATTATTATTATTATTATTATTACATGGTATTTCGTAATTATGAGTTACTTAATTTGTTGTGAGAATACTAATACAAATAATCAGTAATAAACTCATAACAATTTGAATGATATAAGAGATTAGAAAAGGCTTATTCGCAACGAGAGCAGAGTGGCTCAGTGGTTAGAGTCACAGATTCCGCAGCATACGTGCCTAGGTTCGAACCCTGTCCGCGGAAAATTCTGGACAGTACTTGAGGGGTTCCATTGGGAACGAAAACGTTCCTTTAGACGAGTTGCATTTCCTACACTATAAAATGTCAATTTTATTATGGCAAATATATATTAATTAATAGGTGTTTATATCAAGATTGCAATCTTGGCGTAAAATAATTCTAACCTATCTATAAAGCATCTTTTACAAATTATTATTCTCCTGATCTGTTGAAATATTACTTAATTATATAAGACAAATCTTCAAAGCAGACATTACAGCCTTTCATGTCTGTTACTTTCGTATAGTGGATAGTATATATATATATATATATATATATATATATATATATATATATATATATATATGCCAATATTGTTTATTATTGTTTAACTACTAATTATCCGCACTGTTTACATTTAGAATTTGTCTTTTTTTACTTATAATTTATGACAACTTTTATATTTAATCGGGATTTTCGTATTTTACGTTTCTAGGAAAAATGGGCTAAATCTCCAATGCGAAATACTAATGTTAAAATTTCTGCCGGAGAAATGCATAGCGCTATTGTCACACTTGACGGAAGACTGTACATGTTCGGTAAGTTTTAATTGTTACACCTAGTTACTTGATACATAACATTACATGATTTCGTTTGGCCATTGAATAGCTCTCAAATCATTAGAGATGATTTTTGTCAACTAACAATTACAAATTTGTATTTAATTGCAGTTGTTGATATAGATATTTCTTTTTCCATAATTCACACGGAATTACTTCCATAGGCAATATGAAGATGGAAGTTTGTACAGAACATGAGATGTTCGATCAGATTATTTCTTTAAGTAGAAAATCTGAATATATTAGTATATTATTACGAACAGTTCTAGAAATTGATTCATATAGGTGAATACTAAACAATAGTCATTGGTGGCTTATTTGAATGCATGGTATCAAATTTTCTTCATGCTCACTTTTTTGAGCACATCTGTCTGGTAATAATGTCTCATTCGCTAACTCGTCTGGTTTTGATTCATAGATTATCCTTAAAGCAGTGACTGACAAAATTGCAAACATGCACTTGCTAATCGGTTACCATCTAACGTTACTGGACATTGCCATTTAGCGCATTATTTATTCAAAAATATTAGTTCGTTTACACAATAATGTTTGTCTATCAGATATTAGGATTATGATAACAACTGCCAATAAGCATGAATTGGCCATAAATATGGCACTGTGGTTTAATATTTTCCAATTCTATTATTGGAAGTATAAAATGCATTAAAGTTTGTTCAGTGTGGATTTGTCAGAGAAATTAATGAATAATACGGTATTTAGCTCAAATTTTCTATATTTATCGATTTTTATTTTCTATAAGTTTTAGTTTTTTAAATATGAATGTTTTTTAATAATACTTGAGAAGACAGTTTTGAGGAGTGATTTCTTTATCGACGTTTATTGCTTCGCCAATAGGAAAATAACTAATAGCTTTGCATGCATTCCAAAGAATCTATGAATTAAATGTCGTGAAGAATAATTTTTCGGCATCTTTACCCTTCTTTTTTATAGTAATTAGACTTTTCATTACAATTTTCAGATGATTTTCTTTGTTGAGAAGCATTAAATTCGTCATATACTTTCGCACAAAATATGTGTTTATTTACGGTGATATTTTATTCAAAGTTTAACAGTAACATGAAGATTACGGTTCTGAAGATGATATGAAAATAAGATGTGGTATAGTTTAGCAGGTTATGTCAGAAGGCCCGATAATAAACTCAACAAGAACATATTCACAGACGTCGAGAATCCTGATATCTCTCAATCGCAGCAGGATATAATTTTAAATTGCGGGATGAAATATATTTCAGCCGCATGACTAATCGTATAGTGATAGCTGTGCTTGCTTAGATATTGTATTGAGGTTTCTTTAATGGAAGCGGCTTTTGGGCTCACATTTCGACAACGGAACCGTGCATATCTAGCTAGTCGTATTTAATTTATCCACTGATTAACATATTTTTTTAATTTACATGAGTTCAGCTATGCAATGAAACGGCTCAATGGTTAGAGCAATTAACATAACAATTTAGCGAAACTTTGTATACCTGCATAGGATCTAGTATTGTCTGAAATGTATAAACTTGGTATATATATATATATATATATATATGTGTGTGTAATCCTATAAAATACATAATCAAATATGTCGTCTAAGCATGATGTATCAATGAGCTTGAAATCATTGCCTACTCGATACTCCTGGCAATGTAGTGGAATATTGAGATCCAGCAATTTAAATGTCGATGGATACAATGGTATATCTGTATGGGTTTGTGTAAATATATATGTGTTTGCGCGCGTTTGGTAAAGAATTACTAGAAATAGTTAAACATTTGTTGTATTAATGCTTTCAAAATGATGTGTTAAAGGTGAAAGCTACTTATGTTGGTTTATTGTGCCTTCTATGTTACAATGAATTCGAGAACTTAAAGTTTGAATGTAAGCCCAACGCACAAAAACTTTCGAAGAAGAATTCTCAACACAACTAAGTTCACAACACCTAATATGCACTTGCATATATAATAGTTCTCCGCAGCAAACAATATATAAATATTATATAGTTAATTTAATATCGTTCTAGGCCAGAGTGTATGTAATCACTGGACCAGCAAGTGTTCGGAAGACATTAAAATTCTCCATTTTATTAGAATTGAGCATATTTTGAAATCCATTGTTTGGGTACCATGTACTGGCTTGGCAACTATGGTGTTGGTACCCTTTACAGGCTTGGTATATATAACATATAGTGAGTTATTCTTGCAGTCGCAATGTCGAAGACTTTATTTAGAGTTAATTGCGCTACTGTTTGATTACACAGCCGTATACTAGATTGTATCGTTCAAATGTTTCATATTTTAGGACCAAATATAATATGAGTAAGGCGTAGTGCCGGCTCCTACAGATGAGTAGCCATTAAGCAGGAAACACATGTGTACAAAAGACTGTACCATTCGTTCATGCTGCCTTCGGTTAATCATTCTAATCCTATTTGAACTAATTTGTTACTAGGTGCGCAACACCTAATACACTATTTCATATGTATTAATTGGCCGCAACAAGCAATGTATAACCATTGTTTTTTGCAAAACCTTATGTTTATTTTTCAAAATTATGCATGGATTAAATATATAAATCCTCACAAGCGTAGCTTTATATTTATTTAAATTAAAATCGGCATAAACAGATATTTCCTTGTGTAAAATAAAAATTCCCAATTAGCTTAATTGAAGTTAAAAGCCAATTTCTTATGAAAATTTTTGCGTCACCGGAGACTGATAAATTTACCAAATTGATTTCTGCAAGCAAACACGGAAAGAGTACTTTTTGAAACATTAGTTGCAGGAATCTGTCACATTTGGTTGTCTTAACTTTGAATTTGCTAATCAGCTTTTCTCATATTAGCACGAGTGAATTTGTGATGTTAGAATTCAAGGCCTCACGCGCAATTTTGCCAGATAAACAAATGGAATAGCTTAAAATACAGCATGCGTTTCATTTAACAAACGGTAACCATGTAAGTACTATACGATAAATGACAAATCTACTGCACAGGCAAGCACCATCGTTAAATAGTTGTTGCTTTGCAAGCCCAGAAAAATAGAACTCATAGCATTTTGAGCCGCAAAACTACACTAGATCACCCAAACCTAGTGAGAATGATTGAGTTGAATCATTTAAAAAAAATGTCTTCCACGAAATCCAATGCGCAATATCTGCTCAGGTTATCGTATGCTAAGATATTATTACCTTCGGATGTATTTCGCAGCCAAAATATGCTCTCCGCTTCAAGTACGCATTTGCATTTGTCTTATACACGAATTTAGCAATGTGCGGTAAACTGGAATTCGATTTTTAACATGATATAGGATGACTGTATCCCGACCGTATCTGTAAGATTATTGACGGTTTTGCCCGTACGGTCACATAGGACATGCTTGTTATTTAGCCTGCTTTAGTATATGAGGTTAAGAATATAAATAAATGTTCGTAATTTGCAAAAAGTAGTTTACTTTTGGTAAGGATACAATTTACAATTAACAAAGAAGGCCTTTTTTACCATTTCGAATCATATAAAATGTTAATTTAAATACTGTATAGTGTTTTTGTTGTAAATCTACATCAATAAGCTCAAAAGCGATAAATTATCTACGAAATTATTTTGGTGTAAGCCTGATTGTTATTTATATCAAGAAAGGTCAAATTGTTTGATATTTGATAAAGTTATCACAATGTTTGTGACAGTATATTATAAAAAGTTGTTTCATTATTCTCTGTGGTAATCTAAGAATACAAGCAAACATATTTTCAAAATCTTAAAATCGAATGCACTGGCACAATTTTTTGCATTTCTGATTTAGTTGGATCGTAAAATAAACTTTTTTATTAACATCAGCGAATGAATTCTGTTGTAGAGTATGTGTGTGCATGATATATTAAATTATTATAATTTCTATGATACTCGGATTTAGTTTCCAATTACTCACTCTCTTCTCTATATAAGTTGAGTTAGGATATAAAGTAAAACTAGCAATATTAGTATTGATTTTTTAATCGAGCGCCATTAAATTTTGATTACTTTAAATCTTTTTAATCGATTTGATGCTGTGAGGTGAAAAAATTAAAAATATTCGACAAAAAATATATTATCAAAAAACAAAAGTCTAAAACTGTCCAATTTTTACAAATCTGACAATTGTGTAGAAACACATTTTAATTGAAATCAACTTGAAACTATAAAATGATTCATCCCATGTAAGGATATATTTATCCGCTGAATATTTGTCATATTTTAAAGCCTAGTTAAAACGCTTGTATAGGCTCTGGCCCTATTGGCTAACGACAGCCCCATAGACGGGAAGTCTGTATAAGTCTATAGGTGTCTGATAGGGCAATTTTCCGTATCTTTTCATGTTCATACCTACGAAATCCCGTACCACGCTATCAGTGTCCTTAAATTCAAGAAAAGCCACCATGTTAATCACAAATATGTATAATTATTTAATAAAGTATTTGTCAAAGGACTGTCTACTTCGTTCGCAAAACTGCACACCGATTGCTTAACTTGGAAAGAGCTTTGAAAAAAAACAGAATAATTAAATTACCTTTTCCTGAACAATTCCAATATGTACGGATGATAAAGGAAAACTCGTTTTAGCAGTAATATTTTGTGGGAATCAAAATTTGTAAAAATGATACGAGTAAAATTAGGCTACAGCAAGTCAACAGAGATCACACAAGTCGGATACAAATTGCAGTAAACTGATATTACACACAATTAATAGTATATATATATATATATTTATATATGTATATATTTATTTATATATGCTCTAAAGTATTTAAACAGAGTATGTTCTAGAATTTAAACGGATATTTTCTCTTTTAATGATTTTAGTTCCAATCAGCCAAGGTGGCTTAAATTTATCAATATATTACTTAAATTTAGTCGAAGGAAATACCTTTCTCGGCACATTGTTTGCTATAATAAGTTAGCAAATTAATCAATATTGCATTACAGAATTTGTATATAAGCATGCTCATTAAAGAGAATTTTTATGAGGATATAGCCGATCCTTAGTAAAACATTGAAAACAATAACTTTTGAACAGTTCATTAATTGTAAACGTTTCAGATATTGTACCAACTATCAGCATTTTGCCTTAAATTTGAATCAAATAGATAAGTTAAAACGCTTGAGATCTAGAATGCTGCTTTAGAATTTATTGATTTCAAGTAGGTTGAGTTATATTTAGAGGTTCGTTGCACAATGTATTCACAACTTTCAAACGTACTTTGATCGTTTTTCGCAGACATGATTAATAATTATCTAGGTCGTTTTATAAAATTAACGCTAAAATTATTTAACCAGGAATGTTTAGAATTTATATAAATTAATTAGTATGAACGAGATTTTTTCTGTCGGCCTATCTGTGTGCATGCTGTGCACCAACGTGTTATTGGATTCATTAATATGATTTCGGGAATACGAAATCAAAATATCGTGCATGTTCGAAGCCACCAAGCGTTCAATTGTGAACCGTAAAAAGACAATCATGGCAAATTTTAAGGACGAGTTAATGTTCTAACCTCGAAAGAGGTCAGAATACCCACAATTGAAATTATTTTTGTGGGAATCGTAACAACATTTAGAGGATATCTGCAGTCTAATTGCTATTAGTGGTTAAT
>JAQBSW010012742.1:0-15887 GCA_029291075.1 Eudiplozoon nipponicum
AAGATTAGCGGACACTGAGTAATAAAATTAAAAATCATAACCACAAAATGAAATGTCTCTGAAGACAGAGAATTTTTCTCTTTATAACTTCTGCCTCACAATAAAACTGACAATCTCGACATCTTCTAATCGATCGGCGCACAATGATTAATAAAAATAAACATAACCACAAGATGCACTCTCCTGGAGTCTGTTAATTATCCTGTCCATATTTGCTGCATGACAATTCTAGTGAAAATCTCGACGTCTTTGTAAAGATTAGCGGACACTGAGTAATAAAATTAAAAATCATAACCACAAAATGAAATGTCTCTGTAGACAGAGAATTATTCTGTTTATAACTTCTGCCTCACAATAAGGCTGACAATCTCGACATCTTCTGATCGATCGGCGCACATTGATTAATAAAAATAATAAACATAACCACAAAATGCACTGTCCTGGAGTCTGTTAATTATCATGTCCATATTTGCTGCATGACAATTCTAGTGAAAATCTCGACGTCTTTGTAAAGATAAGCGGCCAATGAGTAAAAAAATTAATAATTATAAACACTAAATGAAATGTCTCTTTAGACAGAGTATTATTCTGTTTATAATTTCTGCCTCACAATCCAACCGGTAACCTCGTCATCTTGTGATCGATCGGCGCACATTGATTAATAAAAATAATAAACATAATCACAAAATTCACTGTCCTGGAGTCTGCTATTTATCATGTCCTTATTTGCTGCATGACATTTCTGGTGAAAATCTCGACGTCTTTGTAAAGATTAGCGGACACTGAGTATAAAAATTAATAATTATAAACGCAAACGGAAATAACCACAAGATGCACTCTCCTGAAGTCTGTTAATTATACTGTCCCTATTTTCTGCATGACAATTCAAGTGAAACTCTCGACGTCTTTGTAAAAATTAGCGGACACTGAGTAATAAAATTAATTATCATAACCACAAAATGAAATGTCTTTTTAGACAGAGATTTATTCTTTTTATAACTTCTTCCTCACAATACAACTGGCATCCTCGTCATCTTCTGATCGATCGGCGCACATTGATTTATAACATTAAAAAAAACATAATCACAAGATGCTCTCCCCTGGTGTCTGTTAATTATCCTGTCCATATTTGCTGCATGTCAATTCAAGTGAAACTCTCGACGTCTTTGTAAAGATTAGCGGACACTGAGTATTAAAATTAATAATTATAAACACAAAATGAAATGTCTCTGTAGACAGAGAATTATTCTGTTTATAACTTCTGCCTCACAATACAACTGCAACCTCGTCATCTTCTGATCGATTAGCGCACATTGATTAATAAAAATAATAAACATAAGCACAAAATGCACTGTCCTGGTGTCTGTTAATTATAATGTCCATATTTGCTGCATGTCATTTCAATTAAAACTCTCGACGACTTTGTAAAGATAAGCGGACACTGAGTAAAAAAATTAATAATTATAAACACAAAATGAAATGTCTCTTTAGACAGAGAATTATTCTGTTTATAATTTCTCCCTCACAATACGACTGGTAACCTCGTCATCTTGTGACCGATCGGCGCACATTGATTAATAAAAATAATAACCATAATCACAAAATTTACTGCCCTGGAGTCTGCTAATTATCATGTCCTTATATGCTGCATGACAATTCTGGTGAAAATCTCGACGTCTTTGTAAAAATTAGCGGACACTGAGTAAAAAAATTAATAATTATAAACACAAAATGAAATGTCTCTGTAGACAGAGATTTATTCTGTTTACAACTTCTGCCTCACAATACAACTGACATTCTCGAGATCTTCTGATCGATCGGCGCACTCGGATTAATAAAAATAATAAGCATAACCACAAAATGCAGTGTCCTGGAGTCTGTTAATTTTCATGTCCATATTTGCAACATGTCAATTCAACTGAAACTGTCGATGTCTTTGTAATGATTAGGCACACTGAGTATTAAAATTAATAATTATAAACACAAAATGAAATGTCTCTGTAGACAGAGATTTATTCTGTTTACAACTTCTGCCTCACAATACAACTGACATTCTCGACATCTTCTGATCGATCGGCGCACTCGGATTAATAAAAATATTAACCATGAAATCAAAGTACACTGTCCCTCCGGTCTGTTAATTTTTTATTTTTGTTTTCTGCATGCAAATTTGAGTGAGAATGCCCGTAGTCTTTGTTATTACTGGCGTTCTCTCACCAAAAAAAAAAATTATAGTCAAAAATTCACTGTCCCTGCAGACTATTATTTATCAAGTATATAGTGGCAACATGAAAATTCGAGTGAACACTTTCTTCGTCTTCGTAACGGTCAGCGTTCTCTGATTAATAACTATAAGAATCATAACCATAAAATGCACGAATCATGAACTCTGCATGACATTTCATGTGCGCAGCTCGCTCATCATCATAAGCATAAATTCAAAATGCACTGTCCCTGCAGACTTGTGGTTACATTTGCTGGATGTCAATTCAAATGACTAATCTTGTCGTTTTTGTCTGGATCTACGTGCTCTGATTTAATAAATTTAATAGATATTATCTCAAAAAGCACTGCCCTGCAATCTGTTTATTATCATATCTATATTTGCTGCATGACAATTCACGTGAAGAGTCTCGTAGTCTTCGTAACAATCGGCGATCTCTGATTGATAAAAATAAGGATCATAACCACAAAATGAACAGCCCATGCTCTCTCTTAATTATTGTTTATATTTGATGCAAGACATTTCAAGTTCGCAGCTTGATTGTTTTCCTAACGATCCACGTCCTCTGATTTAAAAAAAAATATAAATCGTAACTACAAACTGTACTCTCCCTGAACTCTGTGAATTATTTTGTGTATGTTTGTTGCATGACAACAAAAGGAACAATTTTTCGTCTTCGTAACAATCGGAGCTTACTGATTAATCATAAAAATAATTGTAACCACAAAATGCACTGTGCCTGCAGACTGTTAATCTTTCGGTTTTTATTTGCTGGATGACAATTCAGGCGAAGAATTTTCTCGTTTTTTAAAGAACCGCGCTCTTTGATTTAATGTAATTTATAATCATAACCAAGAGATACAATTTCCCCCATGCACTGTTAATTTTTCTGTTTATAATTAAAGCATGGCAATTCAAATGAACAGATTTGTGTTCTCGATAACAATCCACATTCTCTGATTTAATAGAAATAAATGCCATAACTACAAAATGCACTTTCCATACAACCTCTGAATTATTTGCTGTATGTTTTCTGCATGATAACTAAAGTGAATCGTCGTGTCGTCTACGTAAATATCATTGAATTGTGATTTGTTAATAATAATAAAATTAAACAGAAAAGCAATGTCCTTGTAATTTGGTATTTATCCTTTTTATCTTACAGAAGACAATTCCATTGAACAATCTTTTCGTCTTCGTAACGATCCACGGTCTCTGATTTATAAAACTAAGAATCATAACCACAAAATCTAGAGTCTATGCATCTTGTTATTTATTCTATTTATACTTGCAGAATGACAATTCATTTTAACAGACATGTTGTTTCGGTAATCATCCACGCTCTCTGATTTAATGAAAATGAAAGTCATAAGTACGAAATGCACTGTCCCTGCACTATGTGAGTTATTTTGTGCATGTTTACCTGATGACGTCATGTCGTCTTCGTTACCATTGTCACACTCTGGTTTAACAATAATAATCATAACTAAAATTGCTCTGTTCTTGCATTCTGTTAATTATTCTGCTTATATTTGCTGCGTGACATTTCAAGTGAACAGCTTGATCGTGTACGTAACGATCCACTTTCTCTGTTTTGATGAAAATTAAAGGCGTAAAAAATATGCACTCTCCCTGCCTCATAAGAATTAATCTGTATATGTTTGGTATATGTCAGCGCAAGTTAACTTTCTTCTCGTCTTCATAAACATCATCGCATGCTGATTTAGTAATTAAATTATGATGCCGTAAAAATGCTCTCTCAGTGCACTCTGAAAATTATTATGTTTATATTCGCTGTAGGGCAATTCATGTGAGCAGACTTGTCGTCTTTGTAACCATCCGGGAATTCTGATTCGCGAGTATTAAACATAAACTCAAAATGCAATGTCTCTGCTGTCTGGTATTTATTCTGATTATATTTACTGGTAGTCAAATCCAATGAACTGTCTTCTCGTCTCCGTAATGATCCACGGTATCAGTTTTAATAAAATTAATAACCATGACCACAAAATTCACTTTGCCTCCCGCCTGTTAACTATTTTACCTATAGTTGCTGTATGAAAATTCAAGTGAGAGTTTCAACATCATCGTAACTATCGGCACTCTCTAATTAATTAAAATAATAATCATTACCACAAAATTCGAAATACCTGCAGCCTGTTAATTAGTATGTCAGTGTTTGCTGCATGAAAATTCAAGTGAAAAACCTCGTCGTCTTCTTAACGATCGGATTTCTCTGATTTTGTATAATTAAGTAATATAACCGTAAAATGCACGGTGCATGCTCTCTGTTAATTAATTTGTTTATATATTTGATGTATGACATTACAGGTGAGAAGCCCGTTCATCTTCGTAGCGATCCATGCTCTCTGATTTAATAAAATAAAAAATCATAACAACAAAATTCCCAGTTCCTGTAGACTGGTTATTTATCACTTTATATTTATAAATGAAAATTCAAGTAAACAATCTTTTTGTTTTCGTAATGTTCAGCATTCTCTGATTTAATAAAATTAATATTCATAACCACAAAGTGCAATGCTGTTGCAGTCTGTTAATTATTATGATTTTATTTGCTGCACGACATGTAAAATCAGCAACCCGTTCGACTTCTAACTATCAACACTCTCCGATTTAATAAAATTAATAATCATAACGACAAATGCACTTTCCTTGCTCTCTGTTATTATTCTATTTATATTTGCTGCATGACGTTTCAGGTGAGCAGATCGCGTGTCTTCGTCACGTTCCATGCTCTCTGATTTAATAAAATTAATCATCTTAACCACAAAATGCAATGCCCTGCAATCTGCTAATTATTATTACGTTTATATTTGCTGGATGAAAATTCAAGTGAACAATATAGTCGACTTCGTAACAAGCCACACTATCTGATTATATAAAATTAATAATCATAACCGCAAAATACACTGTCCATGCATCCTGTGAATTTTTTTGTGTAGTTTTGCTACATGATATCGTAATTGAACAAACTTGGCGCCTTCGTAAACATAGGTGAACTATAATTTAATAATAATGATAAAAATCATAACCAAAAATGCTCTGTCCCTCACTCTAAATTATTCTGTTTATATTTGCTGGATGTCAATTAAATAGAACAATCTCGTCCTCTTCGTAACGATCAACGCTCTCTGTCTTTATAAAATTAATAATCTTAAACAGAAAATACAATTTGCCTGTACACTGTTATTTATTCTATTTTTTAATTTCAGCATGATAAATCAATTGAACAGTCTTTTCGTCATCGTAATGATTCAAGATCCCTGCTTTAATAAAAAGACCATTTAATAACCCTGTACTTTTTTATGTATAGTGTTTATATCTGCTGAAGGATATTTAAATTGAACTGTTTTCTCGACATTCGTAGCGATCCACGGTATCTGACGTAATACAAATAATAATCATAATCACAATATACACTTGCCCCGTGTTTTGTTATTTAATCGACGCCATTTAAATTGAACAGAACGATGGTGTTCGTAACCAGCCATGCTCGCTTACTTAATACATATATGAATCTCTGATGTAATAGAAATAATAAAAATAACTACAAAATAAAATCTCCCTGCACACAGTTCATTAATTTATGCATTATATTTTCTGGTAGACATTTCAAGGAAAGAGTTTAGTCGTCTTCGTAACGATCCACGATCTCTGATTTAATTTAAAAAAATATTCAAATAAATAAAATAAACTCCCGGCACTCCACAACTTATCCTGTAAAATTACCCCTAATGCTATCTTATGTGAAAAGTCCGGTCCTCTTCGCAACGTTCCACGCTCTCTGATTAAAACAAATGATAAACGTAAACGTAAAACACACTCTCTGATCAAGGTACTAGTTTAGTCGTCTTCGAAACAATCCACGATCTCTGATTTAATATAATTAACGAACATAGAGATAAAATACCGGCTGACTGCACTCCGATATTTATTTTGTTTACTTTTGTTGGATCACATTTTAAGAGAACAACCGATTAGTCTTCGAAACCATCCTTGCTCTCTGATTTATGCCAAATAATAATAAACAAAAAATTCACTATACCAAAACACTGTTATTTATTCTGCTTATATTTCCTGAATGACATTTCAAGAGAATGCTCTGGTGGTTTTTGTTACGGTCCACGCTCGAAATATTAATCACAACCAAAAATACACACAACAAGAATTGTGATAATTATAATGATAAAATTTGCTGGATGATATTTAAAGAGTAAAGTCTGGTGGTGCCGTAAGATTCCACTCTCTCTGATTAAATATAAATAATAATAATTTCAATAAAATCCACACATGACACTCGATTACTTATTATGAATAAATATCGGTAATGATATTTCATTAGGAAAGTCCGGTCCTCTTAGCAATGATCCAAGCTCCTGATTAAAACAATTAATAAATATAAACGTAAAATACACTCTCCCAGTAATCGATTTTTGATTAGATTATATTTGCTGGATGAAATTTGAAGTGAACTACTCCGTCATCATCCTAACGACCTACGATCTCTGATTAATAGAAATAACAAACATAACCAAATAATACACACTTCCTGCATTCTGTTATTTAGTCTGTTTGTATTTGCTCGATGAAATTTTATTTGAACAGTCTGGCTGTCTTTCTTAACATCCACGTTTTCTAATTTAAATACAAATAATAATCGTAACCGAATTTAAATTCTCCAAGAACTGTGATATTTATTCCGTTTATATTTGCTTGATGATATTTGACGAGAAATGCCTGGTCAGTTTGTAACGTTCCGCGTTTTCTAATGAAAACAAATATTAAGCTTAACCACAAAATAAACTCAACCTGCATTGTGTAATATCGTGTGTTTATATTTGCTGAATGACATTTCAAGAGAACGGTCTGGTTGTTTTCGTAACCAACCACGCTCCCAGGTTTAATACAAATATTAATCACAACCAAAAAACGCACTCCCAGGACTGTGAAATATACAATGATAAAATGAACTGGATGCCATTTAAAGAGTACAGTATGTTGGTTTCGTAATGATACACTCTCTCTGATTTAATATAAATTATACGCGTTTCAACAATATCCACTTCTGGCACTCGATAAGCGTAAATATCGTTAGTCATATTTTATGTTAAATGACCGGTCATCTTTGCAAAGATTCATGCACACCGTTTAAAACATTTAATAGACGTAAAAGTAAAAGGCACTCTGCGTGTAATCTATTTGTGTTCTGATTATATTTGCTGAATGAAATTTAAAGGAAAAACCTCGTCGCCATCCTAATAGAAATAACAAACATAACCAAATAATACACACACCCCGCATTCTGTTATTTGATCTGTATGTATTTCATCAATGAAATTTCATGTGAACAATCAGGCTGAATTTGTTACGATTCACGTTCTCTGATTTAATACAAATATTAATCGTAACCGTGTTTAAATTCTCCGAGCACTGTGATATTTATTCTGTTTGTATTTTCTTTATGATATTTGAGGAGAAAAGTCTAGTCCCCTACGTATCTTTCTGCGTTCTCTAATTAAAACAAGTAATTAACTTCACCAAAAATTAGCTCAACCTGCATTCTGTTACTTATTCTGCTTATATTTGGTGAATAACATTTCAAGAGAACTGTCTGGTCGTTATCGTAACCATCAACGCCTCCAGGTGTTATACAAATATTAATCACAACAAAAAATACACACTCCCAGCACTATGAAAAAATATAATGATCAATTGGGCTGGATGACATTTAAAGAGTAAAGTCTGATTGTTTCTGATTTAATATATATACAAATCATTCAATATCACCTCCTGTCACTCGATAGGTTATTGGGTGTAAATATTGTCAATTCTATTTTATGTGACGAGAACGGTAATATTCGCACATTCCATGCTCTCCTTTTAAAACAGTTAATAAACATAAACGTGAAATGCAATCTGCTTGTAATATATTTTTGTTCTGATTTTATTTGCTGAATGATAAAAAACCTCGTCGTCATCCTATCGATCCACGCTCTATGGTTAGTAGAAATAAAATTCATAACCAAATAATGCACATTCCCTGCATTCTTTTATTTATTCTATTAATATTTGCTGGATGATATTTCGTAATGATCCACCCTCTCTGATTTAATAGGAATAATAACCATTGCCGAAAAATACACTCTATTTGCAATCTGTTATTTATTCTCTTACTATTTTCCGGATACTATTTAAAGTGTAATGACTAGTCGTCTTCTAAATGATTCACCCTGGTGAGCCGTCTGATTGTATTAGTTAAGATTCACACGCTCTAAATTAAGTTTCAAATAGAAATCATAATTAGAAAACACCCTCTCCCTGCTCTCTGTTATTTATTCTGCTTATATTTGCTGGATGTCGTTTCAAGAGAATTGTCCGACAGTAATCGTAAGAATCTCCGCTATTTGATTTAATAAAAGTTAAAATCATAGCCAGAAAAAACTTTCTTCCGGAATTCTGTTATTTGCAATAATCACTTCTTTGTTAATTGGTATTTTCTGAACTTATTTAACTGCACCCAATTTCGCTTCAATGTATAAATGGTAGAAAATAAAATTATGTATCTTCTTTCTTACTAATTTGCTGGTAATAAGTGTGAAATGCTTTTGTCATTCGTGTGATTAATATTGCTTAAAGTTAATTTGGAATATTTATTATGAATAAAGAAATAAAATTATCAAAAATCAAATGAACCGCATTTGATGCAATAGAGTAACTTATGAAGCAGTTCGCTGAAATTACAGTAACTAAAACATGAGTAATACTGGCGGTAGATTTTCTGTTGTTCAACGACTGGTTAATTGCAATTAGATTCGTGTTCACTTCAAGCTCGAAAACTTGAGTTAAAGAATTATTATCACCACTCGCGCAATCAATGTTTTTCTTTAAAATATTAATCAGACTATAGGCATTTAAAAAAAAACTATAAAAAAAGATAAGTAACGGAAAATAATTCTGTCAAAGATATCGCAAAATATGATCCCAGGAATATTTTTTTTAAAACAATTTTTGGATTGTGCTTAATTTCGGCATATTTTTAAAACAAATTTTAAATGTTTACGATAACTGTGAACTTCAAATGTAAAAAAATTGCCTTGTGATGATCTCAGTGAATGTTTACACTTTTGAGGTATCGCACTGATGAGTAGTTATAAATTTCTTCAAACTATTTAAAAATATATTTATATTTAGGTATTAATATATTATAATAATTTGTTTTGGCAGGCCACTTACAAAGATATTTTAATAGTATGAAAACATTGCACAGTATAGAAGGTTCATTTCATCAAATAAACCACTCATTCTTGCAATATAACGACCAATAATCATTATAAATACACTGTACATAATTTACAGGGTATCCCATAAACAAACGGAAAGATCTCATTAATGAACGCACCGATCCCATATATGAACGGAAGAATCCATGAGATAAAATGAAACTTTATATATGGAATGCAAAAAATCTAAAAACACATTCCTTCTACGATGGATATATCATGCAATTATATTGGAAAAAAACATGAAATTATTATTTATTGAAGTTAGCTTAGATGAATTTAAATAAATTCATATTGGTCATACACAAATAACATATTTCATTTCCAGGAAAAAAAATAAATACTGCAAAATTTATACTACCAATATCAAGGATTAATTCTCAAAAAATTACATTACATCGTTCTTTTGTTTTCATTAATGTACCAAACGAAGAGTTAATTTTTACGCATTTTCCATCAGCAAGAGAAGTTTCATGAGGATCAATCGCCGGCTAACCTTATCATTTGGTAGAAGAATGATCAATACTAAATTATTTTAACTGTTGCTATCTTGAATCTTAATGCCGTTTCGGCTTTTTAATGTTCCAGAAAATTTAAGGAAGTAGATTTGAAGAGTGGTCTAGAGCAGCTTGCTACATCGAGTAAATTCGAAAAGGAACATTCGATATAAATTCCTAGATTATAGAGTTGTTAAGTGTTCGTATTGTAAACTGCTAGCACAAAGCGTCACCTGGGGTTAAAAATTATATGATTATAGAAGGAGCCTACAATAGCGAGCTATTCATGAAGTTTATGGAATCGTGCTCATTTCAATAAGAAAAAAAGATTTACCGAGATAATAAAATTGCGTGATACATCTGTTGGAGAAGAAATATGTTTATAATTATAACAGAGATTTTGATATAAAAGTTTCCGTTTATTTCTGGGATTTTTCGATTATTTATGGGATCCTTCCGATCATTTCTGGAATATTTCCGTTTATTTTTGAGAGCATTCCGTTCATTTTTCGGATCATTTAGTTTATTAAAAGGATCTTTCCGTTTGTTTATAAGATACGTCTTCAAGCACATATAAAAATTTATATTCATCATAGATTGGACCCGGTTTGATACGCTCGCCACATGCTGTGTGTGGATGTTGGCAGTTTTTTTTGCAGCCCATAGATTCTTAATAGAACGTTATAAAAATACCATTGTTTTTAAATATATAATACATTGAACAAAAGTTTGATTAAGCACTAAAACTGGTCTTTTGAGTACAGTTCTCAAGTAAAACGATTTTATAATTTAAGTGCTAATCAATGATTACACATGCCAGATTTTAACAATTAACCATCCAGTAATATTAGTTATCGCTTAAAATTGGAGGAATGAAGCGAACACAATTAACTGTACTTGAAAAATGACCTCATAAACGAAAATGGAAGCTGTCTTACTCTAGCATTACAGTACAATACATAACTGTTAAACATAAATAGGGTTCTGTACATAGAAGAATAAAATTTCCATAAAAGTAGCCGTGATATATATATATACACACACATATATATATATATATATATGTATATGTATATATATATATTCTTTTTTGAAATGCGAGCTTTAATAAAATTCATTGTACCCTTCTTATGTGCAAAAACAAAAAGAAATTTTATCAGATATAAGAAAATTTTCTTTCTCATGGTCTTCTCAATTATCTACTCATGAACATATCTTTATATATAAATTGGAAAGCAAAACAAGATAGAAATACGTGAACAAAGAGAGTGTGAAAAATAGAAACCAATCAAATTGCGTGCGTCACATCCAGTTCAAGCTCAATGCGTGTACGTGCTTCTTTTGCTTACATAAATCCGGCTGCAACTTGTTTATCCATAAGGCTTCGTATGTGGCTAGCTCCCTTTTGTTTTTTTCATTTAGTAATTACTTTTACTGCTACGTCTGTAGAACATACGTGCGATATTTCGATGATGTGTTGCGCAATAGCAGACGTGTATTCACTATTTGATTTAAAACAAGCGTTTAAGTTGCAATGTTCTCCCATTCGAGTAATTAACCGTCTGGTCGATCGGCCTACGTAAGTTGATCGATAACTTGGGCATGTATATTGGTAAATAATATTTGATATCGACATTAACGGCTGTTTCTCTTTGATTGCTGATAAAGGCAAGTGTGTTACCGTAAATAATACTCGTAGTTTGGCTGCATTAAATGTGCGTGTCAATGCTACTTCAACTTTCTTTTGTGCCATTCGGGAAACTGCATCCCCCTTAAATGGGATGTTTAGGTAGACGGTTTTCTTTTCTGGCCCATAATACGTCTGTTTCTGTTTAACTCCCCTTTTAATAAATGATTCAATTAATTGTCTGGGATAGCCATTAGACATTAAATCGTTAATTGCTTTATTATATTCATTTTCATTAGAATCTTCACTAACCAACCTGTCAATTCTTGAAAAGCAACCACGAACTGTTGATAATTTATATTGAAATGGCACAAAACTGCTGTAATGCAAATACTGTGCAGACCATGTTGGTTTATGGTAAATTGTTCAGTTTAATTTACTATTGGTTTCTTTCTTTAATAGTACATCTAGGAAAGGCAGACAGTCATCTTTCTCGTGCTCTGACGTGAAGCCGATATTCATGTGCTTTGTTGAAACTTTGAAGCAATGTTCGTGATTGCGACCTGTTCTTAAGTACAAGAAATATATCATCCACGTACCGTATATTTTGAGCACATTTACTTATCTCACTCTTCAATGATGTATTTTCTAGGTGCCCTGGAAAAATCTCAGCCAACTCTGGAGATAAGGGGCTTCCCATTGTTCAACAAACAGCTGACTTGAAGCCTACCAGTATTGATTATAAAAAAGGGTTCAAGGCTACACTAGTTAATCAGGCTTCACACCTGAAATCGTCTAAATGCGCAGAGCAGCATGCGTTGACAAAGCAGCATCTAAATGCACTTAGAAATATCAGCATAAATGCAGACATCAAAATACTACGCGCTGATAAAGGAAAAAGCGCAGTTATAATGGACAAATCTGAATACGTACAAAAGATGGAAAACGTGTTAAATGACAATACAAAATTCACGTCTAGACGATAAATCAGATGAAATAGACAAGGTGGAGCGCAAAGTAATTAATGAAATTAAGATTTTGACAGATGCCGGATTTATTGATGAGGCCACTGCACAGAAGCTCAAGCCAGTTGGATCATCTACACCAATAATGTGCGGATTACCAAACACACAAGACGTTGTCCTATGAGGCCAATTTTATCAATGGTAAATTCTCCGTTTCATGCACTAGCTAAATGGCTAGTTCGTTTACTTGAACCATTACGTAAACTACTAGGTAATCATTCGGTTGCCGATTCGTTTGAGTTTGTAAACAAAATTCAAGATATAAATGTTAAAAACAAGATTATGGTATCTTTTGATGTTACGTCTTTGTTTACAAATGTTCCAATTGATGAAACCATTGACATTATAGTCAAAGCGTTAGAACACGATATATTACCATCGCCGGTGCCAGGTCAAACTCTACGCAAGCTTATCTTATTATGCACGAAAGACGTACGATTTCGTTTTAATGGAAACATCTACAAACAGACTGATGGTGTCGCAATGGGAAGCCCCTTATCTCCAGTGTTGTCTGAGATTTTTCTAGGGCACCTAGGGAATACATCATTAAAGAGTGACATAAGTAAATGTGCTCAATATATACAGTACGTGGATGATATATTTCTTGTACTTAAAAACAGGTTGCAATCACGAACATTGCTTCAAAGTTTCAACAAAGCACATAAGAATATCGGTTTCACGTCAGAGCACGAGAAAGATGACTGTCTGCCTTTCCTAGATGTACTATTAAAGTAAGAAACTAATGGTAAATTAAACAGAACAATTTACCATAAACCAACATGGTCTGCACAGTATTTGCATTACAGCAGTTTTATGCCATTTCAATATAAATTATCAACAGTTCGTGGTTGCTTTTCAAGAATTGACAGGTTGGTTAGTCAAGATTCTAAAGAAAATGAATATAATAAATCAATTAACGATTTAATGTCTAATGGCTATCCCAGACAATTAATTGAATCAATTATTAAAAGGGGAGTTAACCAGAAACAGACGTATTATGGGCCAGAAAAGAAAACCGTCTACCTAAACATCCCATTTAAGGGGATGCAGTTTCCCGAATGGCACAAAAGAAAGTTGAAGCAGCATTGACACGCACATTTAATGCAGCCAAACTACGAGTGTTATTTAGGGTAACAAACTTGCCTTTACCAGCAATCAAAGAGAAACAGCCGTTAATGTCGATATCAAATATTATTTACCAATATACATGCACAAGTTGTCGATCAACTTACGTAGGCCGATCGACCAGACGGTTAATTACTCGAATGAGAGAACATTGCAACTTAAACGCCTGTTTTAAATCAAATGGTGAATACACGTCTGCTATTGCGCAACACATCATCGAAACATCGCACGTATGTTCTCCAGACGTAGCATTCAAAGTAATTACTAAATGCAAAAACAAAAGGGAGCTAGCCACATACGAAGCCTTATGGATAAACAAATTGCAGCCGGATTTATGTAAGCAGAAGAAGCACGTACAAGCATTGAGCTTGAACTGGATGTGACGCACGCAATTTGATTGGTTTCTATTTTTCACACTCTCTTTGTTCACATATTTCTATCTTGTTTTGCTTTCCAATTTATATATAAAGATATGTTCATGAGTAGATATTTGAGAAGACCATGCGAAAGAAAATTTTCTTATATCTGATAAAATTTCTTTTTGTTTTTGCACATAAGAAGGGTACAATGAATTTTATTAAAGCTCGCATTTCAAAAGAATATATATATATATATATATATATATATATATATAATTACGCGCTAGTACGTAAATTCACCACTTGTCGCTAATTCTCATATATAAAAATATTTCCAAATAATCTGATCTTGTTTGTTTGAAATAAGAATTGTATCATTTTGAAAATACTATATGGACTCATCGCGTTCCCGGCCGAATGGCCACGTCCGGATCTAGAACTAAGCTTCATCTGCTTTCCCGCAACTTATCCATTACTTAAAAGAAGTCCGATTTGGTGGTATTTTTAATTAATTTTTTTTCTATAATGTATTATATCCATTATTGTAATCACATTATCTCGAACAGCGAACTAACATCTAAATAGCTTAGGTTGCTTTATCTGTATTTCTGTTTTAATCGAGATGATGTTTGATAAAATGGTCATAAATTTCATGATCAAAAATTTGTTTTGTGTGATTTTATAACAAAAATTCAAATTTTTTCTTGATGTCAATAAAGCAAACCAATTTTAACTAGGTACAATTGAAACGTACATAAAATGCGCGGGTGGTGAAAACAATTATTCTAATTACGTGTGCAGTCCGAATATAAACACTTGTTCCATTATGTGCATACACACAAATTAACCATGGTATAAAGTAGAAAAAGCAATTCATCCAGTAGACCAGTTTAGTTCTTATTAGAAAATTCATTTGCAATTTACATTACAATGTTTGTAACTTACCTGCATAACTAGTATCGAGAGGAGGTAAATAAAAAGTTACATTATGAAAAATAATGTGCAAAGGCATGTTGTCTTGATGATTAGGTCAACAACTCTCTCTTCGCTTAGGCCTTAATGCCTAAACTTGACGGATAGAAGGATAGTAATTCGAGGAATAAAGAAGAGTCAGAACTGAGAAATAACTAAGCCAATAACATATAATAGAGGTAAATAATCAATAAAATTGCTCACCGGTCAGATTTAAACGCGAAGAAAATGAATTCGTGAACAAAGAAGTACGAAAACTTTTATATATATAAATAAACCGGACTAAACTTAATTTTTAATGTTTTTGCAGTTTTACTTTATTTACTGCTGTTCTCTCGAGTAACGTTTTATTCAGGTCTCCAATGAATAAGATTTCTATTTAAATATAAATGAAATTCGGCCCTATCTAGAAGACATTTAGATCTGCGCAATTATCAGGATTAACTTATTTGTAGAAGGTATTCGCACGCATCAGAATATATTTGGAATTATATCAATTACTGACATCTGTTATCTCTTTTATCACGGCTCAACAAATAAAGATTTTAGGTTGTACGTAACGATGGTTTGTGTGTGCCATTTACACCAGAATAATTAATCAAATACCAAATGAATTATGGTAAGAACTGACTAGTTATTGAATAAATATGAAAGCTTAAGAGGCGAAAATCATGAAAGCTCTACTCGCCTTTTAGTATTTTAAGAGACGCGCGTAGACATTAATGAGACACGCAAAAACGAATGCGCAGGCTAATTA
>JAQBSW010012743.1:0-15887 GCA_029291075.1 Eudiplozoon nipponicum
AATATAATATAATATTGGGAAGAGACGATCCTAGAACAGGTAATTTGATAAATTCTGTTGTTCACGTATATCTCCTTCCAGATTATTTGTTCGGGAATTGTCAAGATACAACGTTCGCATTCCGATTGCCTAACATTAAGTGTTGATTTAATTGGTAAACTAATTACCCATGGATAAAGATATTAAATTGGAGGACACAAGTAGGTTAGTGCAGGACATTGCGGAATTGAACCTAAGAGATGCAAATGGAAATATAAGCCTATCAGACTCTACTGTGAATTTTAGGACTTCAAGCGATCTGGCATCTATGGGGCTTTCAGACTCGAATAGGTTAGGGGCCTCAACAACACCAAATAATATATAAAAATTGGAACATACCGTATTGCTTCTTCGTCCGACTGTTTCACTCCATACCCCTGGTAATATGCTCTTCCTAAATTATAAGATGCTAAAAAAGACATTTCTTTTAAGTTGTGAGAAAATGATGGATCTGAAGGTAGATTGATTATTTCCTTCAACAGAGCGCATGCGTAAGACTAAGCTTTCATTATTATGCATGATAATAAAAATACCAAAGGTTCTGGAAAACAGTGTTGTAAGGTTTCCGGTATGATTCCATCATAAAGTAAAATTGACAGTTGAATTTTGGCTCTTGGGTCTCCAAATTCATCAACACTATCTTTAAAATACGAAAAGCTATCAAGGTATCTGCCCTGAAAACATAAAGTTTACAAGCAGACCTGGTAGAAATAAAGTTGTCCTATAAGAAAAGCGGCCTGTGAATCACCAACAAGTTTTTTAATCTTAAATTCCTCAATTAATTTTTCATCTGACAAATGAGCTTTGTCACTGTCATCGTTATCGGAAGAAATGACACCATTTAACGGAAAGGTAGCTGCAGGAAGTGATTTTATGAAAAACTGTTTTAATTCTTTATTATCTTCCATTTAGTTTCTTTAAGAAATCGTACAGACTAATACAAGTAAAGCGATAAAGACAACGAGCCGCGTAACGATTTATCGAATTATAACCACAGCAGCGGTTTATATAAACAAAGCCTACGTTAAAATTTATATTCTTAATTAGTCAATAATGAAGTCACGACACTCAGAAATTCTATACAAAAGTAGAACTATTTTGTATTACCTGACAAAGGACCGATTGTAATGTGAAGTTAACTGACCTGAATATAGGCAAATTGTAGTTTCGTTGTTCAGTATGCTCTACCAAGCAACTCTTAGGCACCAGATCCGTAGAAATTTGAGTAAAAATACGTTAACTTTATTTTGTTTGGAATGCTTCGTCGTGGATTACTTTCCAACAAAAGAACGATAAAATAACCGACAAAGCTAAATCATTTTATACCGTTAAATATATAGATAAGACATAATTTACAAAAGCATTATTTTATGCAAGTTTTAGAAGTAAAAAGAACAAAAGATTTCCGTATAAATTTATAACGATAAACTATTTTTATTCTATAATTGTAAACGAAACTTAGCTAAGGAAGTGTAACACGCGGCTCCGTGTTACAACCCAATGATGTTCGTTACAGTGTCTTTTAAGGTCAAATAATCTAAATCTGTTCTTATACCATATTCCTCTTAACGGTGATTTTATAAACAATCTCTGTTAGTTTCAAGCAGTTTTAATCGATATTTCTTGAACTGCAATTTTATTTGTAATTAATAGGGTTTTATGAAATAGACAGAACCGCGCGCGATCCGCGAGGATCACGCGGTGGACTATTGTGTCACTGCGGATTTATTTTGCTTAGTTGGATTATTCGAAATTTATGTGAATAACTTACTGTCCACATAGAATAATGGATTAATATATTGACATGAATTAAAACCCTAACAAGTAGTGAACTAAACATTTGTGAGTTTTGTCATTGAAGTCTTTAAACGGTTTACATATTCATCTTTAGTGATAACGTTTAACATTGATTCCATTCATGTCATCATGTACTTTCAATCGAGGTTTTGTCAGTGAAGTCTTTATACGACTTACCCTTTCATCTTTAGTGATAACTTTTAACGATGACTTTTTTAGTATCATCATGTATTTTAAATCGATGGCATAAATACAGTTTAACTCAGACATTTGTATGCGAATAACTGCGTGTGTGCAATTCATTTTTCTTTATATACATAAATCATTTAACTTTTGTCGTCCAGAAGACGGACAATTTAGTTTAACTGTGAATGGTGTTTAAGACCTACTCTTGCATTAAAATCTGTTTTTATTGTCGACCTACACATGGTCAGTGTGGACTAACTGTGAATTATATTTCTATTTGCACTATTATATCTAATATATGTATGAAGCCAAGTTTCGGCTTTCTCATATCAACCATCCGAAAAGGATCATAGACTGATTGGGTGCACGGGTAGTAATAATAGCCACCATTGATATGTAGGACGGGTATAGAATCATGAACTAGATAGCAACCCCGCAAAATACCCCTACATAAATGGTGCCCCGGTTCGTCGAACTCACAGCCAGTAAGGAATTAATAAACATCTAGATTTTGAGAAAATCAAGCACTTTGGATGAAGGCCAATCCACACGTTATTGCCCCGGAAACGGCTGCACATTCCCGCGCACAGACGCGACGTTCATGTGGGCGCGGTCACCCTCAACAACTCAGGAGGATCCGCCCATGGAAGGTTCGGAAGACGGGTGGGGTCAGCCTCCTCAGCGGCAGTAGAGGCTGAGCACCCCAAGATTGTTGGCCGCTCCACGTCTGATAGCTCGCAGCACGTTGCTTTCGCGGTAGAGCGCAATCAAACTATTGTCTTTACAGCGACGGCACCAGTCAAGTCATGCTTCAAACGCCCAAATGCCAGCAAACTGTCTCGTCGTCAGTTGCCACTATCAACATCTTTTCTCATCCGTGACGCAACCTCTGGCGAATTATTTCTCATAGACACTGGATCAGATGTAAGCTTACTACGCCACAATTATCTCGAACCCACCCACCCAGTCGACACCATCAGTCTGACCTGCGCCAATGGCTCCATCAGAGCGACGTTTGGGGCACGAGTACACACAATCTCGTTCTCCAACTCAAAAAGATGTTTCAAATATCCGGTCATCATCGCCAACACGACCAGAAACATCATTGGACGTGACTTTCTCGAACACTTCGACCTAACCATCCGTCCAAGAACGCGAGAGAGAGCCAGTATCAGTGTTGACAGAACCAAAATCAGTCGTTATACGGCATGAAAGAGCAATAACATTTCCTGTAAGGTTAGCCTCCTTCATTGTGTACTAATTTTCACTGTCGGGGGGGTGTATGTAACACGCGGCTCCGTGTTACAACCCAACGAAGGTCAATTTTACAAACGCTGTGCTCTTTAAGGTCAAATATTCTAACTCTGTCCTTAAACAATATTTCTCATAGCTGTGATTTTAGGAATAATCTCTTTTAGTTTCAAGCAGTTTTAATCGATATTTCTTGAACTGCAATTTTATTTGTAATTAATAGTGTTTTTATAAAATAGACGGAACCGCGCGCGATCCGAGAGGATCACGCGGTGGACTATTGTGTCAGTGAATTTATGAACATAAATAATTTTACTAGGCTCATATTATCATGTATCTTTAATCGTTTGACTACTCATTACATTCCAGACATTTTTGCTAAACATTTCACTTTATAGACATAAATCACTTTTATTTTTGCCGTCTAGAAGACGGACAATTTAGTTTAATTGTGAACGGTATTTAAAACATATTTTTTGCATAAAAATCTAATTTTACAGCTGACTAACATATATTCAATTTGGACTAACTGTGAATAGTGTTTAAGATATAATTTTACATTAAAATCTGTATTATTGCCAACCAACCCCTTCAATTCGGATTAACAGTGAATTATATTTATGTGCTACATTGTGTGTAATATATACATGAAACCTTCCTTCGGCCTTCTAATATTAACCATCTGAAAAGGAACAGACTGATTGAATGCTCGGGTAGTAATAATAGCAACCATTGATAAGTAGTAGGGGTACAAAATCAGGAACGAGATAGCAACAGCGAAAAGTACCCCTACAGTAGAACTGGTATATGGAGAAACATTAATACTGCCTAGAGGTATTCTAGTAGAAACTCCAAGTAGTCTTGACTGGACTTTTTGTTACATAAATTTGTTTGGTGTAGCACTTAGTGATAACATGTGTCGTTTAACTCCGACAAAGTCTGGAAAAGTAAAAACCAAGTAATATGTGTCCTCCGATCTAAGATTGGCAACGCTTGTTTATGTAGCTAAGGAGAATAGAAAGAACTGCCTGACTCCATTTTACAAAAGACCATATAACGTCAAGAGTAGGACGGACAAAACGTCGTCATAGAAGTAAATGGCATGGAGAATTTTTTACTTTTGGTCTTCGAATTGTCCAGGTTATCTGGATTGACGATGAGACCGAAGGATTACATAAGGTTAAGGACCATCGTTCTATTGACTAGTCTGATGTGTGTGACTGAACAATACAGGCGCGAAGGGCAAACCAGAAACTTTCACAAGACGCGTTGTCCTCGGCATCGAAATCATGATCAACCGAGTTACACGATCATTACGCTTCATTAACGTCAGACGAATTAGCAGTACAAATGAAAAATGAACAAGACTCAACGTCAACGTCACAATAACGTATTCACGTACCACTTTTAAGGCAGCCAGAATGAAGATGTCACCTCTGACAAAATTAAAGTAACAACTATCAATGAATTTGAACCAACGTAGCCGATTGGAACAAATATCATTAAAAAATAAAATACTCCTTCAATTTCTAGAAAATTCACTGTTTAAATGCTTAGATTATGTATACTTAGAAATTGAAACGGTGAAATCACACAGTTTGATGTTGTTAACTATTTCAAAGAATTGGATCACAAACAAATTATTTTACAATGGAACATCTTGAGTAGCAAAACACAGAAACTTAATTTTGAAAATGCACACGTGCACTGTTCCAGAATCAACTGGAATTTTTTTTAGAGAATTAAGCATACTGATTGATTATGAAAGTTTTTATTTCTTGAACACTGACGAATTTGTTTCTTCTGTTTCATCGTTATTATCTATTTTATTTCAGGCATCTACGTTTACGGACATTATACCGAAACGAATTAATAGGAAATTGTGTAAACTAAGAATTAAACGAGATAATATAATAAAGTGTAGTCTTATCAATAGTATTAAACAAATGAGGTTAGATTTCATTGATAACGAAATTAATTCATCACTGCTGATAATTCATCAAAGATCAGAACGAATTATTTTGGCCAAAATGAAGAGTAATCCTAGACTAGGATACAAACCCGTCACAGATTGCAGTAAATATAAGGAAAAGATAAAGCTTATATTCCCTGTGGATAAAACTGAGTATGAATTTCTCTGTGAATTGAATGAAGTATTTGGCAATTTGATATATAATCCACAGAATGAAAGAAATTTCATGGAACTACCTGATCCTTTGGGAGACCAGGAACCAGGATTTTTTATTGACAGTGATGAATTGATAAAATTAATGTTAAAAATCAAATCAAGAAAACAAAAAGATCACCTTGGTATTTCGATTGATAACCTGCTTCAATTACCTTTAACTTATACGAATGCGCTCTGCAACTTTATAAATAGAATTTTGAAGAATGGGAAATTACCAATCGATATATTAACGATAGTAGCAAAGCCGTTGCCAAAAGTAAGTAAGTCAACGTGCGCCAGTGATTATAGATTAATCTCTATTATCCCTTCGTTTTTGAAGATAATAGAACGATTGATACTAGATCATTTAGAACGTATGTTGCTGGCCGATTTTGAGTTATGTCAACATGGCTTTACGAAAGATAGATCGACAACTACTTATATGCTTTCTATGTGGAAACATGTAATTACATTAGATTAGAATAAGTTAGATGCATTAATTGTATTTATAGATATCTCAAAAGCTTTTGACTCTATATCTTTTGATGCTATTTTGAATGCGATTAGTTTGTTGAATATTAATCCGAATATTTTTAGATTACTTAAATACTATCTATATAATCGACGAATGAGTATTCAAGTAAACGATTTGATATCAAATCGAAACGAGTAACGAGTGGAGTTCCACAGGGATCAAGCTTGGGGCCCATTTTATTTAAAATTGTATTTGCACATTTGTAAACTAAGATCCTTAACGGTCGAGTTTGCAAATTCGCTGATGATTTAAAAATAATCTTTCCAATTGATCAAAAAAATGTCGAATTCTCCAAAAATAATTTGACATTAGATTTGTATGATTTGAGTAGATATTTGATTACACTAGGGCTGAGAATAAACAATAAAAAGACGAGAGCTTTAAAAATAGGTAACAGAACAAACTTTTACTATGTTTATTTTCATGTTGTTGGGATTAATGATGTGTTTGAGATTAAACTTATGCAAGAAATAAAGGATTTAGGCGTAACTATTCAATGTACAGCTTCTGCTGAGAGACATATTGAAAGTATAGTAGGCAATGCCAAGAAAAGATGGGCACTAATAAATCGAAATATCTTATCGAATGACATAAAACTTAAAATGTATATAATATGGATTAGACCGATATTAGAATATGCTGTCGCTACTTGGAATCCATTAAAAAAGGGTTTGTCCAATAAGATAGAAGCTGTACAAAGAAAAGTTGTGAAACAAATTAGTCCTATCTTCTGCACTATATACGCCTCTAGATTACAGTTTGTATCACTGCAATCTTTGTGGTTTCGGAGGATGTACTATTGCATAAAATATTTTCCATTTGAACTAGTGGACTGGTGCCTATATGAATCCGATAAGAAAGAGTCATGAAGTTGGAACTAGATCTGGACATTTACAATATCTCCTCCTTTGGTGGGGAATGCGAGCAAGTTATTCTCTTTTTCGAAAATCTACAAAATTTATAACCAATTGCCAAAGGGGCTTAGAGAAACGCCTCCATCTAAGATGTCTTTTTAATTTTTATCTACTGAACTAGAAAAAGTCTACAATCCTGCTGATATTTTTTAATTTGATTATGATAATACTTTCTCGTTGTTGAATAAATGACAAGGATAATTGTTATCGGAAACAGAATTTCTTGAGATTTTTATTTCCAAGTTTTGTATTATTAAAATTGAAATGTTATGCATTATATCATCATGTTAGTCAACAATACATACAATCACTTGCTAGTCATAATTCTCAATTTTGTTGCATAATGTTACATTCGAATTATACCTTAATTTTTCCTATTTTGATGATGTATCTATTATTCCTTACAGCCGAACTTTCTGATATTGATATATTGTACAGTACAACTAATGAGATATACTTATCTACATGAGACTAATTGCACATTTTTATGTGATGTGATAACTTTTTTTATATTGTATATTTTCCAATTTTATTATTTGATGGAACATGTGTGGTTTGAATCCAAATAAAGATATTCTATTCTATTCTATACTTTTCTAAATCCTTCATACTAAGTGTACTGCTGAATTATGTGTAATCCGAGTTTCTGTGTTCTGTATCTGACTGACATGATTTTCTCTAGCAAATTTCATTTGCCATATCATTTGTCGGTTCTGTTATACACATTTTGATCAACAAAACATACACCTGTATAAACGAGATTCCTTTTACAGGATCAAAATTTGTAAAATTGAAACGAGGAACAAGAAAGCTGCTACAAATCAAGAGAGATGATCAAGCGAGTTAGGCACAAAATACAGAAAACTGAACCATACTTTATATGTCACTTCTCATCGTAATTATGTTTACAGCAATACCTAGACAGACTATGTCTACAGAAAAGACGTTGTTTAGTACTATGTTTGTTTTGTGACAAAATCTGTAAACATTGGTCTGAAAAAGGTAAATAGTATTTATTTTTGTCAAAGGAAATATTTTCCTTCACATTATAAATTCCCTTTGACATTGAAGACGGCTTTTTTAAGAGCTAACAGTTATTATATTTATTTTTCGCGCTAATAGTACATGTTTACGTAATCTCATCAATCTGTCATTTTATTAAAGCCAAATTAGATTTACTTTGGTGTGCCGATTTGCAATTTCTTCGCTTGTAGTTAATGTTTTGCCGGGAGATATTTTTCTTAATTTGTGTACTCTGATCTCGCGTTTTTCATCTACTTGAAAGTTGCTGCTCGAAAACATTAATATGCTGACACCAATGGATCAGGATAGTGCAACATTTATACTAATATTTTTATTGGTTTTAATGTTTGCTATTTTGAGGTATTTCATTGAGAATTATTTTAAAGATATATGTGGAGAAATGATGTAGACAGTAAACAACACGTTGTTAGATCTAGTGTTCCAAATGTTACGGCAGCTACTCTTGACAACAATGTTGCTGTTTTAAGTTTTAAACAAGTTTCATACTCAAGTAATTTGATTTTAAATAATATGTAGATCCTAAGGAGTTCCAGATGGAATTATCAGCTAAGCTTCCGTCAGAATGTTACATATTAAAAGATATAGAATTGTCATCTTGCCACGTTTGTTTACAAGGATCATGTGTACAATTGAAGAGATTTATCACTGATAATTTCATCAAGAAACTTGTTATAAGGTATTTTGATTATATTTGTAATTCTTAGTGCTGGTATTACAAGTTGTAATTTTAGCTGCGGAGATTTTCATTTACCAACAGAAAATTTAAGAAACAAATATTCACTTGTCTTAGCCTTTTTTAATGAAGCCGGCAGCAGCTCTGTTGAGAAAATTGTAAGCAAATATTTTTAAAGTTTCAGGACGTTGCTTTACACTTAGTCCACGTTAAACTACGCGATTGTGAAAAAGATTCTCAAATTATGTATACATATTGGATGACTAATTGGAATCGTCTGTTGTTTCCACAGGTATGATAACAATATAAACAATTATTTAAATATATCCGTTCCTCGAGCCTGTTACGCGTAGGTTCGATCTTGATAATGTTTGTGCTTTTTAATGTGAAAAATAACAAAAGCAATCGTTATATCATTTTTCAATAGTATCTATTTCATCTATGCTATGAATGAATGATAATTTTTTATTTGGAAACAGGGTCCAGCTAGCTTTTTATTAAAACGGTCAAAGTGCAATTAGAAGTTATGATTATGCTGACATTTGTGAAACTGTGAGTAGTAGTTGCACATCGTAAAATATCGGTAGGGGTTGCCGTCAACATTTTGCTACAGTTAACACCTCTCGCGGAATCACGACCTGTTTTCATTTACGAAGAATAATCTATAGAACGAGTATACTAAAAGCTCCATAGAGGTTAAGATCCAAAACTTGTCAGTTGCTCATCCTATACTGATTTCTCTAAAGTCATCGACCATAACCTCAACAACCTCATATTTGAAACCGGCATCCATGTTAATCCAGAAGTAAAACTTTATGGAAATGTAAAAATCTCGCAACCCTGAGGAATGTAATCTTTAGCCCCACGAATCTGATATCCGTTTTCACTCTGAAACAATTCCAAGCTAAGGTTACCTGGTTTCCTTGGCTAACAGGCAAATTCTCCAAATATACAAGAAACCATTAATTCAATATGCAAGTTATATTTTTACATTTTGTAAGCGTATGAGCGAGGGATATTTGTACGCAAGAGCTACGCTTTAATACAATCAAACAGCCACATATTTCAACAATGAGTGTTCCAATAATTATTAAAATAATTTCATATGCAACATTTATTTAAGAAATCAGCTAAAAATTCAAACGTCCAAATATTTTTTATTAAATTTGGTCTGAGGAGCTCTTAATCCATGTATATTTCAACATGCTTGAGAAAAGGTGCCAAAAAATGGACGCCTCCTTTCGCTAGATTTAGGAGACGCTTATATTTTTTCTGATCCTGATAGTACGTATACTCTAATTAGTGATTGTCGTTCTTCTGATTTTCTCAACTTTTGTCTTCTACACTCCGAAACTTTCAAGTGAGGTGTGGCATCAGAATCTTAGTACTTCAACTGGTCTTGATTTTAAATATATTGGACAAACATAGTAAATTGTCGAACGCAACAATCCATAGATATTGAGTCATCAATGCCATTTTCTTCAATGAACACATTCTTAGTCGTTTTTCTGACCTTAATCTGTCCCTCTTAAAATGAAGTCAAACCGCTTTTCTTAGTCTGGTTAGAGATAAGCCTGCGATGACAGTTTCGGTTCAGAGGACTCTGCACTTAGACAACACTAGGCTTAGTTGAAGCTAGGTGACACATGATCTGTATGCACGGTAAAAATGTCCCCAGGCACTTTCCATAGGCAACCATAACTATGGAGATATCTAGCTGCATTCTGCCAATTACGCATTATCAGCAAAACTATGAGGAGATCGTGTATCCGTCTTCTTCCATCAATACTCCTCGATACAGCAATCTGCACGTATTCGATGAAATAACTCTACAGCAACCTGTACCTTGCATTACGCCAATGGGTAAACCATGAGCGGAAGGGTTATAATTCCCATCAACTCAAGTTGATGCACTTCCTGTCTGCTCGCCATTGTGCCCTGAACTGTTTGGATGAAATATCACGACATGTTTCTCAATTTCATCGGATGAATAAATAACCACATGTAGTTAATGGTAAACTATCTGAACATGCAATATTGATATCGATTCCTGTTTGATTATGAACCACCGTACTTATTCAAATGGCTCTAGTTTCATGATCTCAGGCCAAGCAATTATGCTGTCTTTTACATTAGCAACTATAAAATATGAACTTAAAGGAGACTTATGCTCTAAAGTTACCGACAGTCCTATAGTCCCCTGTCTACTATAGGATTGCTCTTCGCGAGACATAACTGAAAATAAAATGTGGAGCAATCTGTTTTCACCATATTTGACCACACTGTAGTCACAGCCGCGTCTGTGTTGATTAAAATGTTTAGTCTATTCAATTATTTCCGAATGACGAATTTGTTGTTGCCAAATATAGTACCTTCTCTGCAAACTATATTTAAGCGGAATCTCAATAATTTCCAGCTGATTCTGTGTTTTAATTCTTCATTGTAGTTTTCGTTTCAAAATTTCGCATTGTGCCTTTTTTGGAACACCCTGGAGCCTTAGTGGCATATCATCGCTTCGACCCCTATAAGGAGAGTCCTCTACTATTCTGGAGAACTATTCGTCTACTTCAGTCTTGTGATTCTTTTCCACTTATGCTTTAATAACCATGGGAAGAGACTCCTTTTCTTGATACCTGTCTAGTTGTCCATACCTTTGGTGCGATAACCAGCATTCATATGGTCCATCAAAGCTTTCGCTATAGTACTCATCTTTCAGCTTGGTATCAATATTTGGAATCCGAGATCGTTACCTATCGTTTTCGAGGCCTTCTACTTTACGCACGAAGCTGACCAATGCGTGGGCGATTCCACGGATCTCGTTTTGCATGGCTTGAAGTGTTTCTCTCCTCTAGCCTACAGCATTTCAGACATGAATGTTTCACTGGACTTGAGAGTCTTCGCCATAATTTGTGGAGGTTTTTATGCTTTCGCTAACATCATCCATGCATTTACTGTTATTTTCTTCTGAGTATAAGAGTATTTTCAAGAACTGTTGTGTTTCGATTTCTTCGAAAGTTAAAATCTCTGACTGTTTAGTAGTATCCTATGATTGTCAACGTCTATTAAACCATTTCAAATTAATCTATCATCCTATAGGCGACTTGTGCTCATATAGTGCAGATTTATTCCTCTCTACCTTTGGTACCTAATCCAATAAAACCGGATCGACTGCCCCAGATCTAACGAAGAAAGCAAGACATTAGGTAACGGCAGTAATTATAGGGTTTATAGATTGAAAATAACAAAATATTTTTAACTTATATAACCTAACCTTACAATTGTTCAGAAAATAATTCAGTAAACAGTTTATTAAAAGTACAATTAATTTTTTTGCATTTAAGACAAAAGTTCGCATATAATAACATTACAACATAGTTTACACGTAGCGCTCTCTTTCTCTCTACAACATTCTAGGTGGCCTAATAATCGAACAATTGCTTAAATTAAGTACACACTATATACCTAGTGGCCATATTTCACAGTTAAACAATCAAGAGTTTATATCGCTCATAACGTGGGTGGTCAAAAGTTAAAGCACAAATCTGTTTACATAAGAATATAACCGAATAATTTCTACGTAATTCCAATCAATAAGTACATAAAATATATACTTATAGCAAAAGCTAAATAGGCAAAAATTAAACCTTGGGCGCTCTAATTAAAACCTATAAAAATTATATGATAATTCTTAACTATCATTTACTCTGTCACCTATGCCTATGGGCTGCTCTTTGATGATTTAGTCAGGCAATCAGTTGTTTCGCTGCGCTACTGCCTTTGAAAATAGAATTTAGTAAAGACGTTGACGTGGCGGGATTGAATTGAGGACTTAGTATTGCGCATGACTTATGAATTTCGACGTGGCAGGAAATACGATAACAAAGATAACTCTGAGACCTTATACTATTTAATCTAGCATTTTTCCAGGTTCACGTAGATTATAATTAGTTCGAGCTGTTCAAATATGCCGATGATATGATTGCGGTAGTCAGTAATCTGGTAACTGCCTGCTACATCGCATTTCCAGTTACTCAGCTGCTATCTTCGCTGCAAGCTCACTTTAGTGAGATCGGTCTTAAATTTATAACGAAACTTGATTCCAATTCCATCCTACCTGTGCTGACAGCAAACCTCCACTAGACATCGAATTGATAGACTCGGTAAAGTACTAAGGCATTACATTTCTTAAATCACTAGACCCCTCTCTACACCCTAACAAATTAACTTCAAAACTCTTCAAATGAGCCTGTTTATCTTGCATAAAGACAAAACCTTATCCTATCAGTGCATTTAAATCTTATATCCTATGCTAGTGAGTTCTATTTTCCCATCACTCTTCCTTCCTCTTTTAACCTATATCAAATCACATCTTGATCTAGGAAGGTGTCTTCCATTTTTGCCAGAATTGTCGTGATCGTTTATTCCTTTCCAATCTCACCTTTAGGATTCAATTATCATCGTATTTGAGGTCTTAACTTGTTATTCGCTATCAATTTTCTTTCTACCTCGCCATTTATATGTCATGCGCCATAGTAAGTCCTCAGTTCGGTCCAACCACATTCAATGGCTTTACTCAAGGCTATCCTTTGTTTTCCAAATCACAAGTGATTTTAATGCACTATCCGTGGAGATAAACTCCATATCTCTCTACGAGTTTAAGAAGTGTTTATCAGCAATTTTTAGATAACTTTCTAGGAGAATACTGGTTAGAAGCGTAACATGCACCATATGTCTTAGCCATCGTTAGGATGCAGTGAACTTGTACCGTGCGAATGTGTTCAGCTTATCGATTTACGACACCTAAGTGAAGATAGACATGAAAAACTTAGTCTCTATCTTCACAAGAAACGAGCGACCCGGTGTTCATTTAACCAATCACAAATAACTATGCATTTCTTTGTTATGCGAGAGTGAAGTATCAGTATATTATGTCGGTTTAATCCTGTATAGTAGTGGCAGTAGTATGTAATCATAAATTATTGGAAATAGTTCTTCATATAAATTTTGGCCAAATATATTGCTTTATATGTATATTCCTATATTTAAAATGATTCTTTTTTAGACAGGTTTTGCTAACTTAAGTTAGAATCATTCATTGAGTGCAAAGTCATGGATACCGATGGATAACATTTTCAAGATAAGATTATTTTAATGTTGTCTTTGTGAGCTATTTCTTCTGTCTGAAATATTGTTATAAAGCAACATTATAATATGTAAGAGAATTTCTTGGTTTAACACAAAGTGTATCATTAGTTTATTTAATTCAAATAATATAATTCGATGCGATGGTCAACCCGGTTCGGGATATTCATATTTTTACTAAGGTGTGTTATATAATGTTATTTACTACTTGACTTAATGGGTGCCAAATTGTCTGTCGGATGTGCTTTCCGTGGAAAAAGGCTTCCGAAACTGCTAGTCAAAATATTCGGAGTCAAATTGAAGAAAGTGGATGCAGACACCTTGTTGGGTACAACAAGTAACATGTTATTAATCTATTCCGTGTTTGGCAACATGTTTCTTTCAAAACTTTCTAACTAATGAGAGAAGAATGAACTACTAGGAAAATGAGGAGTTTAAAATTCTGTGTAATGCTCGTAATCTTATGTACGTTTGTAAACCCTGGGTTAAGAAGTAGGAAACAGAACTACATATAAATGTGGATTTTTTAAAACATGTTACCTTGTACATCCTTCAGTGGAAACCAGAGATGTAACCATTTGAAATTATTGTCGAAGCGTATCGAAATGCAGTCATAATAAATAAGCTAGATTAAATTGCAATTATGTTCCGAGATATATTTATGACGGAAACTCTGATGGAACACCGCTAGACTCCGTTGTGAACAAGGTAATAATTAACAGAAGAAACCGACGATTGTACGAATCGGAGTCAGAAACTAAATTTGTTAAAAGTTTAAGAAAGCTTGTGTATATGCATAGTTAAGTTTACTTTTTGTTAATCAATTTTACGATTAAATAAAATATTATATCTTATTCCTCGTTTCTCTATGACAATTATCATCTTTGCAATATTACTTGGATCTTCCCTTCTAGGTAATTTCTTGTCTGATTAATTTGTCGGAGCCCGAAATCGCAATGATGCTCTTTATTTGCAAAATATTTCCACGAATTATTTTACTACTGGTGTATAAAATTTGTATAACTGACTCTTTTCTAATCAGTGACTGCTCTTGTTTACTTGATTTTGCAGTTTAAAGAAAACATGTAATGGTGATTAATATTAGCGATGTAGTTGTTTTGAAGGCTAGTTATACAAATCTAACTCTAATGTTTGAGTATGAAGCATGTACAGATAAGTTTATTTTCAATGACTGTGGTCTTAGTTTATGCATGTATGTGTATGTTATCAGATTTCACTGAACGATTAACTGTCCATGACATATACATATACACAATGCAAACTTATCTAGTTAAATAAATTGGTCGTGAATATAAATTACCCTTTATAACCAGCATTTCTAATTTACTTTATTAAATAATTGTTCGGTGTGGTGTAGTTCGAGTGAAACAGATATACATTTAAGAGTATTGTAATATATCCCGAGAGACTGTTGGTATGGATCTTGCAATCCTTGTTAAGCAAAACAAGATAAATTTAATTTGGTAACATTCCGCCGTATGCAATCTTCTAATTGAAACGTTAATCAAGTCCAAAGTCGGATTTCAATGTCACGTACTTTAGGATTCATTACAACCGCTTGAGTGAACAACTTGCAATTTGTTACCATTACATTAAATTAAACTAAATTTCAACAGTTGGGTAGTTCCTAAATTTTGTAGATTTAGAATTGGATATTATAATTAGTTAAATCAATTTCGCGTACTTCAGATAGCCATCAAACACATTGCATTTGGCCAGTCGCAGAAGATAGAAAAATTAACGGCAGTCGCATCTACGGATGCGTTTCGACTTTCCATGACCGTCATCAGAGCACAACGGCAAATTAACCAACAAGGGTCAAACCGCTATGCATATGAAGAAAATAATTCTATTTGCGGATTTTACCTCTTCGAACCTCACATAAATTGTAATTGGCTATAAAGGTCGGTTTTATATGAAGAAAAAATTCCATATGCGAATTTCACCTCTTCTAGCCTCACATAACTTGTAATTGACTATTAAAGTTGGTTGCCCCATTTCAATACAATCACAGACATTAACATTTTACACCTTTTGCTAGTTCATGTTCGTGACTACATATAAATTATGTAGCCGATATTTCCAATCAAGTACAAGGTATACGAGACTACTAGAGTT
>JAQBSW010012744.1:0-15885 GCA_029291075.1 Eudiplozoon nipponicum
GTTTTTCAGCAACATAATTTCTCGAGATTCTATCTTCAAGTTTTGTATTATTAAAACTGAAATGTTATGCATTATATCATCTTGTTAATCAACAATGCATACAATCAATTATTAGTCATGGTTCCCTTTTTTCTTACAAAATGTTATACTCGAATTTTCCTATTTTTGATGAAGAATCTATCACTCTTTACAGCCAAACTTTCTGATGCTGATAAATTGTACAGTAAAACTAATTGTACATGTTTATGTGATGTGATATCTTTTTATATTGTACATTTTCTAATTTTATTATTTGATGGAACATGTGTGGTTTGAATCCAAATAAAGATATTCTATTCTATTCTATTCTACTATTGAGCTGTGTGTAATTTTAGTTAATTTTATTTTGTACCTGACACGCGCAATCTTCTCTGTTGACTTGTAGTTGCAGATTTGTATCTAATATCCATTGCTAATGGCCGAAATTCAATGGAGATATCCCGGAAGATCGACACAAATGTGTGAACTGTTGCGCCTAGAGTAGATAGGTGTCAACTTAGAGCGATATCAGAACTGTGAGAGACGCATCTCGAGATTGCATGATAAATTGTAATAATGATAAATTAACCTTATATTTGTATGTGCATATTCAAAATCTAATACTGCCACGGCATTGGAGGAAAATTTTATTTATCTGGTGAAATCACAATATACATGGTAATTACCTTCACTATAATGTTTTGCTTATAACTACTTATAATCAATGTAAAATTGTATAGTCAGTAGTAAAAACATACGAAATTTCGGCCCAACGGAAATCATAACATATGACTGTACGAAATATAAACAGTTCAGGCGATACAATATATATATATATATATATATATATATATATATATATTAACCATTTCTAGTAATAGAAAAAGTCGATTTTATTGCAATTCCACGCGATTGTTGTTGCTAAAAGTATAATCTAGATGTTTTGCTCACAATTTTAAGCTATAGTTATTTGACAGACACAAATTAGAGTATATTTCATGAAGAATGGTTATTTATACGAGTCTTTCCAATGTTTACCTTAGAAAGTAGAGAATGTAGCGTATGCAGTAGAAGTAAATTTCTCAATAAAATCAATGAATTCGGGATTTATAGCAAAATAAGTGTTGATCAGTTACATGTTTAGCAAAGCAGGTTCCTATTCTGCTACGACCGCTATCTTGAGAGCTAAGAAACCATGTAAACCATTTGGTAGTGTTTCGACGGTTCGGTTTAAAAGCCTGCTTCAACGCTTCAGTGTTCCCAGATTTGGTTTCGCACTTGAGATAACAACAAAAAATATGGGGTTCGAAAAAAATTCTAATACGGCCACGATAATTAAGTGATTGCGATGCTATAACTGCATTGTTACCGTTTATTACTTTAATGTAAGTTATTAGAAGCGGCTCAACAAACCCTAGATGCGTGGTTTATCTTAGCTAATGGAATTTATAATTCTGAATTGACATATCCAACGAGAATATTTTATTTATTGGTCAATCTACAAAAGTACAAGATTAGAAATTTCATGTGGTACTGTGTGTAGTGCATTTACCGATTTACAATTAATTAACAATAATGCTAAAGCGTCTTTATATATTCTCTCAAAGTGTTATAACAGAGTTACTCATAAAGCGATCAGTGAAGAAATAACCTTAGCTACAGAAATTTTGCAGCGAGATAATGCTGTAACATATGGAGAATATCAATTGCTCTTAATTAAGAAATAACAATTGTGAAAAATGCCCAGGCGTGATGTGCTGTTTACTTGTAAATTTTCCAAATCTGTAATTTATGTAACTATTTATTCTTCTTCAATTTGACACAAATATAAGTTTACCATTTATCCTTATTTTAAGCATATTTCTATAGAATCAATCTGGTATATTGAAACACGCGGCTCCGCGTTAAAACCCAACGAAGTTCAATTTTGACAAATATATTTCTCTTTAAGATCACATAGGCTAATTCTGACTTTACACAATATTTATCTTAACTTTAACAATAATCTCCGTTAGTTTCAAGCAGTTTTAATTGAGATTTCTTGAACTGAAAATTTAATTGTAATTAATAGGGTTTTGTTTAACACAACGGACACCCGCGCGCAATACGCCGGTAACATGCAGTGGATTTATGTGTCTTAACGCTCAAAGCCAGGATTTATACATTTTGTGTTCTAACCTTCTCTACATAACCACTAACAGTTCAACTGAGACTTGATGGATTTATAATTTGTGTATTTCTCAATCATTTATCCGAAACCCTACAGTTCAGTGGATTTATGTGATTTAACACACAAAACCTGGCATAAAATTGATTATTGTGACAACGTAAAACGTATATTTATATTTTGTGCTTATTGTGACTACTTTTATAAGATCTTTATCTTTGCTTTGCAACATTGTGTTCAATAAACCAATGATATTTGTCTGAGCTTTCTCACATCACAATTCGGGAAAAGGCCAGGGATTAATCATGAATGTGGATGGTAATAACAGCTACCAGGTATTAGGTAGGAGGGCATAACCTCACTAAATAGACAACTAGCCCACAGAACCTCTTACATTAACTACAAAATCTCCTACAATATGTTTGCAAATTAAGATTAATCTATCATAAATTCTTTACTTGATGCAGTTGGACGAACCAGGCTTAGAGGACTGGTATTCAACAAAGTTGAATTTTTAATAATACACTCAGAGCCTGCATATGTTCTACATAATATTATACCCGAGAACTGTTCATAGATACAAAACAATTGTTAGCTAAATCAGTGGGTTATATCACGTCAGACAAATGTGAGTATGAAATATGAATTATGTGGATCCATATGAGCTTATCACGTGTGATGCAAAATAGAGTGCATGTGGTGCACGTAATGCAAAATTTTAAGACATCGCAAATTGGATAATTAATTTAAACGATACTATTAATTACTATAATCAAGTTTACGATCTTGATATAAACACCTGACCCATTAATTATTTACATTTGTCAGTATAAACGAAGAGTTATATAGTGTAGAAAATGCAGTTCATCCAGTATAACGTTTTCGTCCTTATTGGGAACTCATTACGTACTGGCCAGAACTTGAATCAGGGCTTGAACCTGGCAATCACATGCTATTAATTGCCATTTTGGCAAAGTAATTTATGACTTGGTTGAAATTGTTGGCATGAGGGGCTTGAATCTGAAGTTTAGTGTTGCATATTGCCAGGACAAAGCGATTGAATGGTAGGTTTCAACATATCTATGCTTGCCAAAGTAGGTGATCCAATTTGCATGATAATCAAAATATGTTTATGTGTAAGTAAAATCTGCTAAGTTTCCGTTATCTAGGCTGAAGTTGTGCTACAGCAGCATCATTATCATCCAATTCATTCATGCAGCTCTGTAGCTGTGGATGAGCGAAGAGTAGACGTGGAGAGTTTCTGGGCTGCTGGACTGATATATTACTGAAATGAAGCCTAAGGTTAGAAGCTTCAAATTCTGAATCATCCTTTGAAGGAAGCAAACGTGGGATCTAGCTCAGTATGTGTAGTGTCATGCCACACAAATGCTGAGACGCAGACGTGCAAATAAATTTGTGGAAACGAGAACGCAATGCTAGGATAACTTAATGTAATACATTGACCTAGTTATCATTAATGGACGAAAATGCTGAAGTTGATTTGATTTAGAAATGTATTTTTTTTACCGTACTATTTGAATTTAGACGGCTGTTTCCAGTGTTAGGTGCCTCTCACAAAACACAAAATATTTCTGAAACATTTAGAATAGAAGCGTAAAACTCTATAAGCAATAACGGCATACATCATTAACGTGTTATCCATGCAGAAATAGCACCATCAGTGATTTTGTGTGCACAAACGCTGCCGAGAGGTAATGCCTCAGGCTAATGAATAAATCTATCGATCAGAATCAGAAGGATGTTAAAAACTTGAAATTGAGTAATATTACCTGAGTCTACTTAGGCAATGCCTAGATATGATGAAATTGTTTCGTGTTGTTCCAGCATGGAATACGTGTGCCGATTGATATTATATTTTTGGAGTGTGGCTCCCTCACGAAAACATCGTTTACAGTTTCGCCAAGTTTAAGATCCCAGCAACGATCTTTTATGAATTTGAGAGTCGCCATACTATCTATGTGAGAAATGGAGTGAATGGTTTTAATAACTTTCTCTGAATGATGGTGGGAGAAATTGTCTAATGAATTTGCGTACTCGTGTAGCGGAAAAAGAGTAAACTATTCCACACTCTACAAACAACCATATATATTACTGCCTGAAATGCTAATGAAATGGCGCAACATAACATTAGTGGCAAGAATATCACGTCCGAAATATCCGTTTCTACCTACTAGTTATAAAACTTATTGGCTTAAAAACACTTTTGACCTCGTGTACCATGGTGACGCTGTTTGCGTTACCGTTGTTTTCATAGATCAGGAAAGAACATGCGATTTTCTCTATATATGTTGCTGTCACCGTAATGCAAAAGCAGGTTGGTCAAAGATCAATCACTTAGAAATATCTTCTATAACTGTTTTTCTAGAAAAGTATTTCTAGCTGAAATTAGGATATTATCTTCTTTAGTCACAGAGTTTTAAATTCGATAATCCCCGTAGGTTCTATATGATCAATTGTCTTTAGAGAAAAAAAGTTAATTTTAATGCCCAGGTAGATTTTAATGGTCAGATGATATCCTCATCCATTTGTCTTCAGTATTCCTGAGGAGCGGCAACAATAGGTGATTTGGCGGTAATACTTTCATTAGTGTGCAAAGAAAATGCACTAATTACTTTATTGTGACAAATTGTTAATCATAAAAGGAAACTACCATATGTTTGGTAAATTCTCCGAACAGGATAAGCAATCTTGACACGAGAAAAAAGGTTAGGCGATTATTACACAAAATTTTTGGCAAACGTTGAATAAATAATCAAGGGCTCTCAATTGTCCTACAAGTGGATAAGTCTGTATACGCCCCAGCTTCACGTAAATACCGTACGACGTTACAAACTAGTTTAGGTACAGTGGAAGCTGAGAATAAGTATTGTTGGTGGCCGTGATTAGGGCCAGAATTGTGTTCTCCGGCAAATGCCAAAAATGTTAGGTAGTTTAGCAGTTTCTAGAAGTAGTCTAAGGAACTTGAGACCGGCTCTGGTTTACTGGATGGTTTTCCTTTTGTTGTGGCGTTGAAATCAGAGGCGAGAGGCTGTGTGAAATCTCAGAATTGTCTTGTTGAATACCAGCGACATCAGCGTGGTGACTGGCACACGTAGAGGTCAAATAAATAAATTTTTCTCCGTCTTACTAGTTGTACAGCAGCAAGATTGGCGTGACTAGATGACTCTTTTTGTAAAGCAAGTCCATGAGTCAGCGAAGATAAACAGTCAGTGTGACAGGAGACAGCACGTACAAGTAGTGTGTAGCAGAAACCAAACATGACTTATGGTGATCATGGTAAATGCACCGTACTTATATATCATTGATAACGAAAGGTCATACAACATTAGCTAACGGCAAATTTCGCTTGATTTAATTTGTGCCGCGTAAATTAAATTTGAATTTCATTTAGGCAATATGTCGGCGAATTGATCTTGAGCCGTTAGTGTTAAATTCGGATGAAAATCTTGTCCATCTGTTTACAAAACTGTGCTTTACCTAGGACTAACCTTTTAAACAAAGTTATTCAATTTTGAATGAGATCCAACTTGAGAGGATAGCCTGCCATGATAAGATGAAAGTTCCATGGATGGATACTGAGCTACTATAGATTCGAGAACATTCACGATTGGTAATAACTTACAGTGCATTATAAAATATACAACAATAGATGTGTTAGAGAATTTAAATTATCATTTTAATAATTAAAACATATGTGCCCTGTAATTTTTGCAAAACTTCAACTATAGATTAAAGAGATCAAATTTGAACAGATTGATCCTAAAATTGACTCTGTTTTTTATATATTAACTTTATTTTGGTGCTATTATTTTGCAAAATCTCAAAAATTGATACCACGGGTTTAACGGACTCACAATTCGGAAGATGCCCACTATATACTTTGTTTTGGCACACGTGTTCAATAATTTCAACAAATATGAATTCAAATAGGAAGCTTTATCATTTTGAAAATTTTCACTGCCAATATCTGACGTATGTTTTCAATAAATATGGCCAGATTTGTAGAAGTAATTAATGCGTATCAATATTTTGTGTTTAAAAAACAATATTCATTGTAAAACGCACCGGCTTCAAGTAAATGCCGTACGATTCCACAAAGTCAGTTAGGTGCCAAGATGGTTGAGAATAAGTACTAATGGAGTCTTCATTAGAGCCGGTGTTGCATTATCAGGCAAACGCCAAGAAAATTAGTTAATGTAATAGTGTCTAGAAATGCTCCTAGACACTTTAGACCGGCTCTGGTTGACTGGCTAGTGATCCTTCTGTTGTGGTTTTGATATCAGTGGCGAGATATTGATCTAAGTCTGAGTATTGTCTTGTTGAAGATCTGCGACAACACCGCGGTGACTGGCACAAGTGAAGATCCAATAAATAGGTGTTGCTCGGTCTCACAATTTGTGCAGCGACAACATTGGCGTGACTGAAATTGACTCTGCCAGTGAAGCAAGTCCAGAATTCAGCTTATTTGAAAAATCAGTACGACTGGAGACAGCACACACATGTAGTGCGCAGCAGAAGGCAAATGTGAAAACTGACTGACATGATAATTTCACCGTACTTATATACTCTTGAAATCGAAAGCTCGCACGCCATTGGCTAACGACAAATTTCGCTTGCTTTAATTGGTGCCGCGAAAATTAAATTGGAATTTCATTTACGCAATATGTCGGCGAAATGTTCTTGAGTCGTTATATCACTTTTCTCGCTGAACAAAACAAAAGAATTGCTCTCGGCGAGGCTTGATATTTGAAATATAGATGTAGAGGCCCTTTGGTCACTACCATAAGAGATCCTCTGAGATGCCAGGCCCGGATAATCCATATATGCGTTATGATCATCTAATTTGGAATACTTAAGTTCCTCTAAACTATCTTTTAAACTACATTTCTTTAAGTCAACATGCTAATTGCTCTGTATCCTTAATATTTAATAAACCAGCCATAATATTAGGATAAGATTTCTTGCAATTTATATATTATAAAATAAAGTGTGCTCACCCAAATACGCTGATATCCACAAATTACAGATCGATACAGTGGTGATCTTGAAAACAAATATCCACGTCAATTACCTGAAGCAAATTTGAGATCCTTCCCAATAATGTGTATTAAGAACGTTGGATGGATGCAAATTTCAATAATTTATTATCTAGGTTTCATTTTCATATTGCATTGTTCTCTGTCCTCTGTCGTCTTGGTTTTAATCTTTACTTCTTTCCCACATTCATTTGGCTCTTCCTTTTTCTCACAAATTTTTGAGTTACATCTCCTTTCAGCTTCTTGATACTTAGAATAGAATAGAATAGAATATCTTTATTTGGATTCAAACCACACATGTTCCATCAAATAATAAAATTAGAAAATGTACAATATAAAAAGATATCACATCACATATATATGTGCAATTAGTTGTACTGTACAATTTATCAGCATCAGAAAGTTCAGCTGTAAACAGTGATAGATTCTTCATCAAAATTAGGAAAATTTAAGTTATAATTCGAATATAACTTTTGTAAGAAAAAAGGGAACCATGACTAATAATTGATTGTGTGCATTGTTGATTAACAAGATGATATAATGCATAAAATTTCAGTTTTAATAATACAAAATTTGAAGATAGAATCTCAGGAGAAATTATGTTGCTGAAAAACAATTAATCCTGTCTTTTATTTAACCATGAGAAAGTATTATCATAATCAAAATTAAAAATATCAGCAGGATTAAACACTTTTTCTAGTTCGGTAGATAAAAATTTAAAAGACATTTTAGTTGGAGGCGTTTCTCTAAGCCCCTTTGGCAATTGATTGTAAATTTTGTAAATTTTTGAAAAAGAGAATAGCTTGCTCGCAACATTCCCCACCAATGGTGGAGATATTGCAAAATGACCAGATCTAGTTCCAATTTCATGACTCTTTCTTATGGGATTCATATAGGCACCAGACCACTGGTTCAAATGGAAAGCTTTTATGCAATAGCACATTCTCCGAAACCATAAAGGATGCAGTGATACAAACTGTAATCTAGTGGCGTATATAGTGCAGGAGATAGGACTAATTTGTTTCACAACTTTTCTTTGTACAGCTTCAATCTTATTAGACAAACCCTTTGTTAAAGGATTCCAAGTAGCGGCAGCATATTCTAGTATCGGTCTAATCCATATTATAAACATTTTAAATTTTATTTCATGCGATATAATATTTCTATTTATAAATGCCCATCTGTTCTTGGCACTGCCTACTATCCTTTCAATATGTCTCTCAGCAGAAGCAGTACAATGAATAGATATGCCTAAATCCTTAATTTCTTCCATAAGTTTAATCTCAAAAACATCATTAATCTCAGCATCATGAAAATAAACATAATTAAATTCTGTTCTGTTACCTATTTTTAAAGCTCTCGTCTTTTTACTGTTTATTCTCAGCCCTAGTGTTAACAAATATCTACTTAAATCATACAAATCTAGTGTCACATTATTTTTTGAGAATTCGACATTATTTGGATCAATTGGAAAGATTATTTTCAAATCATCAGCAAATTTGCAAACTCGACCGTTAGGGATCTTAGTTTCCAAATGTGCAAATACAATTTTAAATAAAATTGGCCCCAAACTTTATCCCTGTGGAACTCCACTTGTTACCCTTTTCGATTTAGATATCAAATCGTTTACTTGAATACTCATTCTTCGATTATATAAATTGTTTCTAAGTAATCTAAAAATATTCGAATCAATATTCTATGAATTAAACGCTTTCAAAATAGCATTAAAAAGATATAGAGTCAAAAGCTTTTGAGATATCTATGAATACAATTAATGCATCTAACATTTTCTCATCTAATGTTATTTCATGTTTCCACATAGAGAGCATATTAGTAGTTGTCGACCTGTCTTTCGTAAAGCCATGTTGGCATATATCAAAATCACTGGCATCATACGTTCTAAATGATCAAGTATCAATCGTTCTATTATCTTCAAAAACGAAGGGATAATAGAGATTAATCTGTAATCACTGGCACACGTTGGCTTACTTACTTTTGGCAAAGGTTTAGCTACTATTGTTAGTATATCGATTGGTAATATCCCATTCTTCAAAATTCTATTTATAAAATTGCCGAGTGCAGTCATAAAATTTAAAGGTAATTAAAGTAGGTTATCAATCGATATACCAAGGTGAGCTTTTTGTTTTTGTGATTTTATTTTTAACATTATTTCTATCAATGCATCACTGTCAATAACAAGTCCTAGATCCTGATTTCCTGAAGGATCCGGTAGATCAATAAAATTGCTTTCGTTCTGTAGATTACATAACAAGTTGCCAAATAATTCAACCAATTCACAGAGAAATTCATAATCAGTTTTACCCACAGGTAATATAAGGTTTAATTTTTCCTTATATTTACCGTAGTCTGTGAGGAGTTTGTATCCTAGTCTAGGATTACTCTTCAGTTTGGCCAAAATAATTTTCTCTGATCTTTGACGGATTATCAGCAGTGATGAATTAATTTCTTTATCGATCAAATCTAACCTCATTTTTTTAATACTATTGATAAGACTACATTTCATTATATTATCTCGTTTGATTCTTAGCTTACATAACTTCCTATTGATTAGCTTTGGTATAACATCCGTAAATGTAGGTGCCCTAAATAAATCAGATAATAACAATGAAACAGAAGAAACAAATTCGTCATTGTTCATGATAAAAAAACATTCATAATCAATTGGTAAGCTTAATTTTCTAAAAAGATTCCAGTTGATTCTGGAACATTGCACGTGTGCACTTTCAAAATTAGGTTTCTGTGTTTTGCTACTCAAAAGGTTCCATTGTAAAATAATTTGTTTATGATCCAATTCTTTGAAGTAATTTACTACATCATAACTGTGCGAGTTCAACGCTTCAACTTCTAAATATACATGATATAAGCATTCCGAACCTCTAGTTGGTTCCTTTATAATCTGCTTAAGATCATGATTAGAAAAAAGATTGATTATTTCACAGTCATGCACCTTATTAAAATCTCCTACCACAACAATATAACCATGGCAGTCGAAAATAGATTGAAAGGAATTGGTAAACATTTGATCATCATGTAAATTAGCATACGGCGGCCTGTAAACCGCGGTTAAAATCAGATTATCAATTTGTATAGTTAAAAAACCAATGACAGTATTATATTCGCTAGTATGTAACACTGTTACATTTAATATCGATTTGCTATAAATAAGTACTCCTCCACCTCTTTTATCCAGTGATCTGTCTTTCCTAAATAGAGAATAATGAGGAATGTCAAATTCATAGTTTTCAATGTTCTTGTTCAGCCAGGTTTCAGATAAAATTATAAAGTCAAAATTGTTACTTATTATAAAATCACACAGCAAGAAAGTTTTATTCTTAACACTTCTACAATTAGCATAAAATAAAGTATATGAACAACCCAACTCATCTTTACAGTCTTCAATAGTTACTGATTCAACTTTTGTGGTTTCCTTATACTTTGTTTGTTGGGTATCGTAGCTATAGTTCGTAGCTGTCCGCTGTCCACAAAATTCATTAATGAAACCCCGTTTTTTGTAATTTTAGAATCGATTGACACACCCTTGATTGTAACTTGTTCCGGATGACTTGATTTCTGATCTAAATTCTTCTTTACCTTTTTTGCCGCTGACAAAACAACCCATCCATATCACATTTAAATTCATTAGCTATTATATCTTTCAGTAAAATCAGTTTATCACATTCTTTTTACTTGTGTAGAGATAGATACCACGTCAATTTCAGTCTTAATACACCTATTTGAGTCTGATAAGCTAGTATTCTCGTCTATTAAGTTCATGCCTGCAATATCTTGAGCTAATTTGGTGTTGTCCTCGAACTTAAGATTAGCTTTCATGTTGATCGAACTTAAATATTTATTTGATAACTTTTTATTAGACAACCGAATATGTACTTCTTACGTAACAATACACACGAATAAAATAATTTGGAAAGAAATAAGACGCGAAAAACAAAATTATTAAATTACCTGTTCCAGAACGTCTCCAATATGCACACTTCAAAACACAAAATGATAGCAGATTTATATTGTGAATATCAAGAATTTGTAAACACCAAGATGTAGTAAACAACAAATGCAGCTTGCTAAAGAAAGTCACGCCAGATCAGATACAGAATATAAACAAAATAGAATAGAATAGAATAGAATAGAATATCTTTATTTGGATTCAAACCACACATATTCCATCAAATAATAAAATTGGAAATTGTACAATATATATTAAAATAATTATCACATCACAATAATTGTGCAATTCATCTCATGTAGATAGGTATATCTCACTAGTTGTACAATACAATATATCAATATCAGAAAGTTCGACTGAAAAGAATAATATATACATAATCAAATTAGGAACAATTAAGGTATAATTCGAGTGTAACATTATGCAAAAATTGAGAACCATGACTAGCAATTGATTGTATGTAATGTTAACTAATTTGAAGATATAGTGCATAGCATTTCAATTATAATAATACAAAACTTGGAAATAAAAATCTCAAGAAAATCTGTTTCCGATAACAATCATCCTTGTCTTTTATTCAACCATGAGAAAGTATTATCATAATCAAAAAAATAAAAGATATCAGCAGGATTGCAGACTTTTTCAAGTTCAGTAGATAAAGTTTTAATAGACATCTTAGATGGAGGCATTTCTCTAAGCCCCTTCGGCAATTGGTTATAAATTTTGTAGATTTTCGAGAAAGAGAATAACTTGCTCGCTACATTCCCCACAAAAGGAGGAGATATTGCCATATGTCCAGATCTAGTTCCAATTTCATGACTCTTTCTTATCGGAGTCATATAGGCACCAGTCCACTGGTTCAGATGGAAAACTTTTATACAATAACACATCCTCCGAAACCACAGAGATTGCAATGACGCAAACTGTAATCTAGAGGCGTATATAGTGCAAGAAATAGGACTAATATGTTTCACAACTTTTCTTTGTACAGCTTCTATCTTATTAGACAAACCCTTTTTTAATGGATTCCAGGTAGCGACAGCATATTCTAGTACCGTTCTAATCCATATTATATACATTTGAAGTTTTATATCATTTGATAAGATATTTCGATTTATTAGTGCCCATCTTTTCTTGGCACTGCCTACTATACTTTCAATATGTCTCTCAGCAGAATCTGTACATTGAATAGTTATGCCTAAATCCTTAATTTCTTGCATAAGTTTAATCTCAAACACATCATTAATAACAGCATCATGAAAATAAACATAATGAAAGTTTGTTCTGTTCCCTATTTTTAAAGCTCTCGTCTTTTTATTGTTTATTCTCAGCCCTAGTGTTAACAAATATTTACTCAAATCATACAAATCTAATGTCACATTATTTTTGGAGAATTCGACATTCTTTGGATCAATTGGGAAGATTATTTTTAAATCATCAGCGAATTTGCAAACTCGACCGTTAAGGATCTCAGTTTTAATAATTTATATAACAAGGTAGAAACTGAAGCAGAAAAAATATTAGTGCACATATTACTGCTGTAGTCATAATCAAACTTTATTTTTCTGAACATTGAAACACGGTTTATTTCATCTAAGAATAATTTGTTGATGATATAGCTCCTTTATTTAATTATCAATCTCATTACAGTATGAATTAGTTAAATCTGCTTATACGTAAATGTAGTCTAAGCATTAAAACTATGACGGGTACTAGTTTTAGTAGAAAACACTTATGATAAATTTTAATTAACAAATCATTAGAAGTTCGAATCAACAGTGGTTTCTTAAACAAATTTATGTGTACAACAATCATTTTAATAATATTTGGAAAACAAATGGTTTAAGTTAATTGTAGCCGTTTTTAGTTTTGCCCAGGCTCATTCGGTTTCCGGATTTTTTATCTATTTAGCAAGTATAGCTACTAATTTTACTTACTTCTACTATATTATAAACACATTTGTATATTATAGTTTACAGACTCATTATGAGTATCTTAATTTACTTGGTAATTGAGATAACCGAAGTTAGCAGACACATTCAAATTGATTTATTTCAGAGTTTACATGGAATGTCTACTTTCAGAAAACAGTTAGTTACAGTTGCTGAACCCATTAATCTTACTTGTCACTATTAACATATTTTGAAATCTTTAATTTGGCATTATCACGAAAGTCAGTTTCAAATATAGAACTCTGAGAGAGCGACAGATAAACTGAAAGAATTTAGACATTGGGGTTCTTCTGATATGTTTTGGATGTCTAAATCTTTGAAGCATTTTAATAAAATAGGCTTGAAGAATGTCCAGGTACTCAGACAGAAACGAATCCGTCTAGCAAGAGGCGTTCATTCGATAGCTGGAATAAAGCCTCTACACGTTCGATGACGAAAGGCTGTAAGTTTCGTTAGCCCCGAAACACAGGTCGTTGTACTTGTAACGCTGAAGTCCTAGTTTGTTCGTGACTGTATAGATAAGAAACCGAATACCGTAAGTCTTGGCGTATGGTCTGTGCCTCAGTCAGTATATTGAATCATTTGTCAAGTTTTCTTAGTTAAGTTGAAACAGGAAGTAGCACAAAAACTCAATTAAAAGAATGAGACTGTTGAAAGATAGACATAGCAGATGAAATGGCTCTCGAAAATGAAATTGGTGGGACAAAACTCTGCATAGTGATAAATTACACCGCTTTAGCGAAGCGAGATGATTTAACATACCGCTCAAACGTAAGGAAAAAATTGTACGTTTTTCTAAGCACCGCATTTATTTATTATTTCTATGCTAATTGCATGATTTGTATACTCTGTCAGCTAATCATAATTCATAAATTTATTTGAATTATTTGACCAGATGTCATAATATGAAATAGGAAACTCTTTCTAAGAAAAGACGCAAGATATTCCCACCTAAAGCTTTAATTAATCTAGAATCGAGTTTGAATACAATTAGTGAACTGTTTTTTCGTACAAAAAGATATATTGCGAGGAACTTATGATGAGCTGGGGTCTATTTGCATACTATTACATCAATGAAACAATGCAAACAAATCAGATATAAGTGCTACATGAAATTGTAGCCGTATTAGTCTTTTATACCACAGAAAGAATTTATAGTGGTGCTACAATAATCTGAATGTCGCAGTTTATATTTGAATAGGCTAAGCTAGTTTTAAGTTGAAGTATTCTAGGCAAACTCAATCATTTTTAATGAAAGCAACTCTGTTTTGTCCATTAATACGTTTATATACTCAAAGTTGTGGTCCATGACGTATCATATAGTGAAGTTGGTGAATCCTGCGCATAAATATTTATTGCCTATAATAAATCTACATCATCTTTACAATCCGTTAACTCTTAATAACTGGTTATTTCACATAAGGAAAATGCAGGCTTAATAAAATGTGACTGAACGACATATTCACAATCAAATTAAATCAAAAATTAAACACAATTAGTTATGTTCAGGTATATTCGCCTACTCCATCCATATAGCTATACTTATATAGAGCCAACGAACTGTTGATGTTTTTATACAGATTATAGCTAAATACAATACGTTTTACTATGTGAAACAAGTAATAATATGAGGTATAAAACATACGAATCAATATTCGCATATCACTTTCGTGACGTAAATAGTGAAAGTAGCACATGTTAAATAAATAAATTTATAATATACTGCAACAAAATATTGATATAACTTTGAACATATAGAAGAGAAATCTAAAATAATATCTATGCTGCTTTCCGTTTTGCACGCGGATAATTTTAAATCTATAGAGAATTTTATTGATAGCACATGCAATAGATTAAAATGGTCAAGGTCGGACATATCAGAAAGTCAGTGAGTGTGGGCGCTTTCAGACAGACCACAGTTAAGACTAGTCCACTGTAACTAACCGAGTGGTATAACTTTCTATAATCCAACCTAATGAAAATCAGCTAGGCCGATTCTGCTAAGCTGCGAGTGGAGCGAGGATAGGAGCTCCGATATAAGGGATAAGGAGTTGGATGTTTTGGAGTTGCTAAATACGATAACCATGTCATCCGCATATTTGAACAGTTTGAAAAGGTTGTCATCAACCTGTATGTGCGCGAGCGTAAGGTTGAAGAGAATGGGACCAAGTACGGAGCCCTGGGGAACACCGGATCTGAGTGACTACTGCCAACTTTTACTGTCGCATATCGGTTTCGGAGATAGTAACTAATAAGATTGAGTACGTTGCCGCAGATACCGCTTCTCAGTAAGGCGGATTCGATTGCTGAAAATGACAGCGAGTCAAAAGCCTTGGAAATATCCAGGAATAGGAGGGTGCACTGGAGCCCTTTAGAGAAGGAGGAGTAGCAATGATCGAGAACACTAACTAAGTTGGTGGAAGAGGAGCAGCCATTCAGAAAGCCATGTTGATCATCGAGGAGATAGAAGTTTACATGAGACTTAATGGAGGGGTAGATTAGGTTGTATAAGATCCTGTCTTAGATTGTGTGAAAGGAGGGACGATAGTAATGCGGCGGAGATCTATAAATGATGAGATCGAAGAAGTGCCATTTTAGGGATAGGAGAGATCGTCGAATTGAGCCAGTCCGGGGGAAGATAGGTGGTTTCGAGACAATGATTAATAACATCTGCAATCAAGAGAAGACGTTCCAGCATAGAAGGGCAAT
>JAQBSW010012745.1:0-15884 GCA_029291075.1 Eudiplozoon nipponicum
TTTACACAAGGCGGAGGGATTTAACTCTCCACAATTGTAAAGAACCAGAGCTACGCAATAAAGCACGCAATCCAACCTGACAATAATACAATAAATTGCAACCTGTCATGTGTATACAAACGCTATTTTTCTTTCGTGCTGCTTGCCGCCAGTTTTCTGACGTTGGATAACTATTTTCGATGCGCTTATCGCATACATTCTTAAACCGACTTTGTATATTGTCAGTCTGGCGTTCTTGTTGATAATTACATCAGTAGAAATCATTGTTAGCTTCAATAAAGTGTTGGCCTATTCTGCTGTTTTTACTAATCTCTATTTTTGTGTACAACTGCACAACGCTCAACTCTAAATTGTTTCTACAACCGCTTCAGTCGCTTATAAAACATACAGACACACATAACATAGTTTTCAGTACTTCAAGACAGCTGTCTTTGCTCAGGTACTCCCTCCATTCGCGGCTGAGGCCTATTTATGTTTTAGTGGCTTTCTTTATGGCATAAACATTTAGTGCTTAACTTGTCTATCTCGTGTAACGTATCACATTTAAATCTCTTGGAGCTTTGCAAAGAGAAGCATTGCGGTTGTTGTGATTATTCACAGAACATATATTATGAAATATTTGCAGTATAGAATCGTTGCTTTTAGATTCGTTGAACGCAGTATCAAACTAGAGTTAGACTAATGTAGCGGATTGGTATCTTTCTCACAATTCGATGGGTGAATTACAGTCAACAAAAGGCCGTGAATAATTAAGCAAAGTCTTAACTCATTATTCATTGTTCGCTAAAAGCAAAATTTGATTCCTAACTATCCAATTAACTACGAACGCAGAATTTCTCTGCATAGCTGTATAAGTTCAACGCGAAACATCTGGCTGTGTAGGTTATGCTAGTTTTTGAATATTACATTTCCGTGAGTTTACTATCGAAATAAGGTTGTACTCCAGATCTAAGCCACGCAGAATTATTTCACGCTATACCTTCACATCAATTTTTCAAGTATATTTACCAAAACGTTTTAATCATATTTTAGTGAAATCATCATTGTTTTCACAGCACAAATTGCTAGTAGTGTTCATTCGAAATTTGTGTACGCTATTCTTGTACTAGTGACAACTATAAACGAGAAATATGGTTAGTCTAGCATTCTTATTCATTAAAATTTCCGCCAAGCATTATTATATCAGTAATTATTTCGTCCAACGCACCTCCAAAGACATCCATTTATGTTCATTAGTTTTAATTACATTAATTTAGTTATTTTTTATAGTCTTCAGTCAACAACGGCAAAATCAGGCACAGACTGTTCAATTTTAGTCTGTTTAATATGTGACAAAAGTTTGTGCGTAGCGCTCGTTTATTTGCGTTTAAAATTTACAGAGAACATTTGCTTTTAATATAATTATTCTGAAGTTTCTTTTAGCGAACTTTATAGTATTGAGTTTTTTTTATTTTTACCAATGATGTCTCGTTATCATATGAATGGGTTCGCTCCATCCATGAATATTCTCTAACATAAGGCAATACACTATGCATCCGAGAGCCCCCCATTTGAAGACAAGAATTCCTTCTTGGAAAGATCCTTAGTTAATTTTACTAACTTATTCGGGAAACTTGTTGTGTGTTTGTATGTATTAGGTTTTGCGAACCTAGTAACAAATTAGTTCAGTTGTGACCAGAAGGATAAACCAAAGGCAGCATGAACGGAAAGTATAATCTCATACACATTCGTTTCGTGCTTACTGGCGACTCATCAGTAGGAGCCGGTATTACGCCCTTTAACCACTATATATTTGGTATAAGAATGTGGAATAATAGGACGGTACCACCAATTGAGCTTAAGAATAGGTCATTTCTACAAGCTAACTCAAGAGGAGTTTTCATATTTTAAATGAAACATCATTAGTGTTGAAGTGCTGTTCGGTGGAGTGACTGCCTGGTTAAATAGTTGTATGTTGGATCGGATGTTTCACGGACCGAGTGACAGACTGGTTGGTTGTTTTCATGAAAAATTTATCGCTTTATTTAAACGCCACTGTTATGGATTTATTTTATGTATTTATCGATTGATCGGACATAGAAGCCATTCCGTTACATTTTTCTGAGAGCTACTGTCGATTTGTGCTTTATTTTGACCATTCCAGATATGAGCAGTATAAATGTTAATTAGATTTTACTATTTGAACTTTGTTAAACGGGTATATATTGAGTGTACTTTCATTGAAGCGATTTATTTATTGTTTTTTTTAAGTAGAAAGAAAGCGAGTCGTATAGAAACTATTTGTAAATTTATTGTGTGAACTATTGCTCACATGATAAATCTTTATTTGTTTCTATTCCACTGTATATTGAATTATTCTCTAAAGAATTGTACAATGAGGCTTCGTATGCCGCCAATATTTTGTTACTTTCCAGTCTCTAAATGCCATTAATGAACGCTGGTACATATTCATTCTTCTTAATTGAGATAAAAGCTGTCGTTCTAACCAGATTGGATTGTCAGGAATGGGCCCGCAGTATGGTAGGTATACCATGAGTACAGATCTGCGATGGGATGATGGATCAATTTGTGATGGCTTAACAGGCGTTGACTACCACGATCGCACTTTTTTCCAAACGCAAATAGATTTTGTTCAGATTATAGTGCTAATTATATGCAAAATTCTGTTGCGAAATCATATTCATATCCCATCCCCACTATTAACAGATTACTATAAAAACATACATGTATCAATTATTTTTCGGCAATCAATATTACAGTAGCCTACCACCACATTTTGATATCCGCAAATGATATTTGAAAGACAACCATCATCACTCCCTTATTTTATTTGCTCATCTTCACATTTCTTTGGTCTCAAGTTCGTTACAAAGATGTTTCAGAAGCTTATGGACAACATTCTGCGCGAAAAAACAAATTACCGCATTTCATATATTGTTGACGTAACTATCTCTATTCCTGACCACGGTTCTCACGCTGACAATTTTATAAATTTATTTTCCATTAAGAAGATCATGTACTCAGAAAATTACGACAACTTGAGTTGATTTCTTAATGCATCGAATTTCACAGCAAAATATTCAACGTTTATCTTTCAAATCAGTTTAAATTGAAAACTCTCATTTGCCTAAGAATTTAAAACATTTATAAAAGACTTTAAGTGTTCTCAAATAACAGCACATGTTATTTAATTAATAATTAAAACAAATATTTCCGCTATGCAGGCTTTCAAATAATCGGTATGAAATTAGCTGTTATTCTGTTCTTTCCGTGGTCGTCAGATGACGATGAGATGCTTTTACACGCTGTGAGCTCGTTAAAAATAATACGACCGTTTCTGCTTACAAATCATGCTATTGAATTAATAATAAATGCCACACTACAACAAGTGATCAATGGGTTTTGGAAGCCCATTAGGCTATAAGAAACTAGATGCTAAATATTTGGTGGGGAACATTTCGTTATCCATGACGCAGTACGCCTTTATATTGGCAATATTATAAACAGTAGATTTGCTTTTACAGAGATTATCTACCATTATACATAGTATTTCAAAATGCGGCTTTAACAATCGCAAAGTACCTTTCCAGACTAGAACAGCAATATTCTTGTCTCAATGAATGACAATTAAATATCCTACAGGTTTAGGGCATATAAAGCATAATTTCAGACGCTCTTTCAGGTTCAAATTTCTCGCTACAAACTCCTTTGCCTTCGACGTTCTCAATCAACTCTATAACTTTCAGCAAAAAGACTCTACGCCATTCCTTCTACATACAAAATAATTTTGGTGAAATAAAGCATATATTGAAATCCATTGTTTTGGTATCATGTACTGACTTATCAACCATAGTGTTGGTACCATGCACCTTTTCGGCATCTATAATGATGATATCGGGTAGTGACACAATACACATAGAGTTGGTACCCTTTACAGGCTTGGCATATATATTACATAAAGTGATTTGTCTTTGAAGTCGCACTGTCGAAGAATTTATATGGTGTTAGCTTCACGACTGCATGTTTATACATTCGTAAATGAAATTGTACCGTTTTTCCCCAAATACCTCACCCAAATATATAGTGGTTAAATGGCGTGATATCGGCTCCTACTGATGAGTCACCAGTAAATACGAAACAAATGTGCAAGATATTATACTCTCCATTCTACTGTTTTATCTGACCGCATGGTGCAACATTCGACGGCCTTCTTATTTGAGCACTACCCAATCATAATACTATTGAAGCATTTCATATCAAATATCCTAAATTTTTAATTACAATTAATTGAAACGGAAATTTTCGTTGGCAAACACTTGGCCAATTAGGAAGCACGTAATCTAACCGAAGTATCGACCAATTATGCGTTACATGAAATGTATCAAATTTTATATAAGTTTCTTGCATTTGCTACGCAAACGCACACGCTATCCACGCTCGCTAGCTCACCCACAGTCTAAGTTCCTGTATACATTTATTTTCCATACACGCTATTTACACACGATGTTTCATTTATACAACTAGCTCCTTCTTATCTGACTCACAATAACTGCTGTTCCTGTGTTAACTAGGCACATCCAGAAACGCACGACCAGGCCCTGTTAAGGGCCCCCTATCATAACAATATCTCTATTCAGAGCACCTTAACCGAGTTTGTAACGTCGTACGGCATTTACTTGAAGCCGGGGCGTTTACAAAATTGGCGACCGCGCCAGGATATTGAGTATTGTTCTGTTTTTTTGGTATAAATAAAATTGACTTCCTTTTTCATTTATTTGGGATAAAAATAGATTAACATTTGCGTTTTCTTTACCCTGATCGTGGTCTTCTGGGAATTTTGTTGCGTATATATTCGTGGATTTGTGTTGAATTTTTTTGGGGATATAATAATAATACATTGGCATCAAAGGCCAACGGGGCCTCTGTTCATCTTTCCTACGTACAAAACGGCACCGTACGTACTCGACAGGCTCAATTGCGGATAATTTCAATTTAGAGAAGCAGTTACTGTGACGTGCTTTTGATCTGTGCTCATACACCTGTGGAAGCTTTTTGTGGGTAAGCGTTTCGTTAAAGTATATTTATACATTTTCATATTGCTTATAAATTTATGCTTTTAAGATCCCGTAAGATTGTTAGAATGTCAGGTCCAATTTTAGATATTGATGTTCCTGTTTGGGATGGAGATAGTGAACTATTCTTTATGCGCGTAGACTCCGCTTTCTCCCCGTTTCCTGATTATGACAGTCATCAAAAACTGTCGAAGGTTTTTGCTAAACTACCTTCTGAATTGCAGCGACGGATTTATCCTAAGCTTGAGGCCATTAGGAAGCTACCTAATCCCATTTTGGGCCTACAAAACGAGGTAGAATCCTTGCTTGGACCCACGGAAACTGAGCAGATAATAAACAAATATGCGCAGTTAGATATGCCAAATCTTGGCCCCATAGAAATACTGAGGGAATTACGGAAACGTTGGTATAAAACCAACATTTCTGACCATGAGGCTAAGGTTGTTTTTATTAACAATCTTCCCCAAACATTAAAACTCTTTGCCAGACAGCTCCCCAACACTCTCTCTATAGATGACTTATCTGAGAGATGTGAGTTAGAATATAGGGTTTTGGAACCCAAAGTGAATCCATCATCCTTTTCTTCACCCCCGCAAGATGATAGACTCTCCTCTTTAGAGAGGACAGTGGCGAACATGGCTAAAGTTCTAGAAGGATTGGCCATTACCAAATCCGAGCTAAATCAAGTGAATGCTCGACCCAAATTCGTTCCTAAGCCAAATTATAACGGTAGGCGGCGATCGAGATCTCCGCAATCCTTTAATAAATATGCTCCAAAGAACTGGTGTTATAACCACCAGAAGTTTTTTTATTCATGCCAAGTCTGTCTTTGTCGTTCCGAAGAATTTCCGAATGAGTGCCAATTTCCACAGCTGACGGAAAGGACAACAGACCGCAGGCACAAAGGTGCATCAGTATCGGGAAACGTCTGGCGCAGGAAGTAGAAGACCGTACTTTCTGCACATCAACGGCATCAACGGCGCTACAGGGAAGAAGCCAACTACAATCCGACATCCCTGTCGACTCTTTTCGTCCACGCCGAATTTTTCACATAGAGAACCAAACGGACAACGCCGGTCGCAATCACCAGCCTACTTGTTTGCATGACCCGGCCAAACAGCCCAACGAGCTTCTGCACCTTCTTGATTTCAAAACTGGCGAAGAGTTCATCGTAGACACAGGTGCGGCAGTCTCAGTTCTCAAAGGTGATTCAATGGCCGAGATGTCGCTAGGCGTTCTTCTCGCAACAGCTACAGGCGAGCCCATACCAACTTATGGCTGCCGGTACCGCACACTCAACATAGGTCTACGACGTGAATTTTCCCACAACTTCATCATTGCCAAGGTCTCACATAATATAATAGGCCTTGATTTCCTTCTAAAATTTCGGCTCATTGTTGATCTTGCCAATCAAAAGATCATCGACCCCTCCACCGGACTTGAGCAAAGCTTTTGGACACTTGCCTCCGAGCGTTTGGAGTTACAGGTCATTCAGCCAACCCCAGTGCATCATTCAGCAGAGATATCAGCAGCTCTTCGAAAATACAAATCGCTTTTCGATCTTAACAAGTCAGAGCTACGAGTCTCCAACACGATGCATCATATCGTCACAGAAGGACAACCTATTGCACTCAAGAAGCGACCACTGGCTCCTGCTAAGCTGAAAGCTGCCCAAGAAGAATTCTCAAGGCTTTTGGAAGAGGGAATCATCAGACCATCGAAAAGTTCATGGGCGTCACCACTGCACTTAGTCTCAAAATCAAACGGATCGTACACAGCCTGTGGAGACTACCGTAAGCTAAATTCAGTGACAAAATCTGATGCATATCCTATTCCAAATATCAACACTTTACTTGAAAAACTCAACGGCAGCAATTTCTTCTCAGTGATTGACCTCAGACAAGCGTACCATCACATACCGGTAGCACCAGAGGATATCGAGAAAACTGCAGTCATCACTCCATTTGGCCTTTTGAATATCTTTACATGCCTTTTGGACTTAAGTGTGCTACTCAGACATTTCAAAGATTCATAGACAACATACTTCGCGACGACTCTGCTTATTGTATGTCATATCTCGATGACATTATGGTATTCAGTCCAGATCTAGAATCTCATGCGAAACATCTACGAAATGTCCTCTCACGCTTATCCAACCACGGACTCAAGATCAACTGTGACAAGACGCAGATTGCAACTTCATCCGTCGACTTCTTAGGGCATCGTATCACGGCCCAAGGTATTCAACCGTTGCCGTCAAAGACGAATTCAATCAAGAATATCAAGTCACCAAGGACTGTGAGCGAGTTGCAGAAAATCCTGGGAGTACTAAACTATTATCGCAAGTTCCTTCCAGGACTTTCAAAACAACTTTATCCTTTGTGCAGGCACCTGCGGAACCGAAAAGGACTTAGCAAGAATTCCATCATTGCTTGGTCATCCGAAGACGAGGAATTACTTCGACTTGCCATCAACTCGTTAGCAAATGCCACAATGCTAACGCATCCAGATTTCGAAAAGCCATTTCTACTCACGACAGATGCTTCTGAATTCGCTATTGGAGCCACTTTGGAACAAGAGATCGACGGAGTTCGGAAGCCTATCAGTTTCTACTCGCGTACTCTCCAACCAGTAGAAACGAGGTACGACACTTTCGGCCGAGAACTTCTCGCCATCCACGTCGCAGTGCGCCATTTTATCAGCATCATTGGCAGTAGCAGATTTGTTGTTTTCACAGATCATGCACCACTAGTTAGCGCACTTCGAAACGCAACTTCATCTATCGCCAAGTACCCTGCCAGAGTGGAAAGACAGCTTTCTCGTCTAAGCGAATGGCAATTTGACGTCTTTCACGTCAAGGGCAAACAGAACTTCATTGCAGATGCCCTGTCCAGGCCAGACGTCTCTCTACAACCACCTTCGCCGTCACCATTCACTGTCAACTCCGTGGCACTCAGTGAACCTGCACTAACGCCAACTCTCCTGCGAACTGAACAACGCGGTGACATTCATATTCAAAGATCAATAGCCCGTCACCCAACCAAGTTCATATGCCGTCTGTGGGAAGGCTTACCAATTGTTTACTTCACGGGTACGCAGCCCAACAAGCCAGTTCTGCCGACCAGCCTTCAGAGAAAAGTTTTCGATTCAATTCACTCAATTTCTCACCCAGGAAGCCAAGCGACTGTCCGACTTCTTACAGATCGTTTCTGGGGTCACAGACTTAGGCAGAATGTTAAACGATGGGTCTCAGAGTGTGCTATTTGTCAGAAAAACAAGATCACACGACACACTCGTTCTAAGTTGCAACATTTTCGGCCTACTTCTCGCCTAGCCATCGTCCACATCGACATAGTTCATCTGACAAAGGTTCAAGGTTTCAGCTACCTTCTAACTATGATCGATAGATTTACACGGTGGCCTGCGGCATTACCTCTTGGCACCATTTCTGCAGACGAAGTAACTAACGGTTTTATCTCTGCATGGATATCCAATTATGGTGTTCCCAATGAGGTCATCACGGACAGAGGCACTTGCTTCTCATCTGATCGTTTCAAAACCACCTTGCGGTACATGGGATGCATCTTACGCCAGGCGACTGCCTACCATCCCCAAGCTAATGGCATGGTAGAGAGAATGCATAGGGAACTCAAAGCAGCTTTAGCATCCTCGTCCATTAATGGCAACTGGGTCGATGCACTACCTTTAGTTCTGCTGGCCATGCGTTCCCGTACACGTGAATCCATTAAAACGTCTGCGTCACAACTCTTGTATGGCATGGATCTACGCCTGCCTAGTCAGCTCCCACGTCTACTACCGGCACAAGATGACCCACAAGACGAAGCTACCCGCCTTCGACTTCATTTCGGTAACATGTCTGAACAGCAGCCGAGACACACGCCTCGTCCAGTCTTCGTTCACCCACAGCTCCACAGCTGCAAGAGAGTACTCGTTCGCAACAATAATGCTGTTGCACCACTACAACCAAAGTATCGCGGTCCTTACCCGATTTTACTCAGACAGCCAAAATACTTCATCATTATGCAAAGCGCTACACCGACATCAGTAAGCATAGACAGGTTGAAACCGTTTATCGAACCACCTGATCCTGAGAGCGTTCAACCTTCTACACACGTCTCAGGCTCCGTCTGCCCACAATCTCAATAACCTGCTTTGTATAACGCGTAATTAATTTTTTTTCAACATTAACATTAACTATAAAATTTTTTAACCTTACGTTATTTTTCGTATTTGTCTCACGTGGCATAACCAGCTGTTCTTAGCTAACAATTGTGTAGCATTTTTGAACAGTTCTTTGGTATTATGCCATCTCTGAGGCAATGTTCGTGTACATATTTTTATGCAATTACCTTTGATTTTAATGTATATATTTTTACATTATAATGTATTTCTCACACATGACATTACACTGCCTATTTTGGTATGACCAGCTACTTAGAGCTAACGCTTTCGTGTAGCAACACTAAGTAGTGATCAGCTTCATATCATGGTACAGGCCACTTTCAATGCATATCTCAACTTTATCTATTTCACAAAGACCACTCTACAAATGTCATGACCACAACGTTGAGCACTCTAGCTCCTTTGGTCGTATACAAACACATTGACAACGATCCAACCTGCTTAGGTTTTATCTTAAACCTGGCAAATTCAGAGGCGATTTACCTCGAAATCTTCACGCTGCGGCTCCAAAAACTTACACTGCTCTATTTTGCCTCACGTGCTATGACCGTCCACTAGAGCTAACAATTTGTGTAGCAATTCCTAGTGGTTACCTGGCATCATATCATTGTTGAAGCAACCAACAAGCATATTTAAGCCCAGCACTTATGGTTCATCATATTTTTGCTTAACTTGGTTCGAACTCTGTCATGCATTTCTTATCTAGCCTCGCAGAGAGGAATTTTTTTTCAGAGAGGAAAGTGTTGTAACGACACAAATCAATCGCCGACATATTGCGTAAATTAAATTCAAATTTATTTACGTTGCACCAATGAGAAAAAAGCAAAATTGCCGTTTAACCACGTTTAACCAATAGTGTGCAAGTAGATATATTGCATGCTATTTAAGCACGGTAATGTACCATGCAAGTCAGTTGTGGAATTTGCATTCTACCTGCTTCACGCGTGTGCGTTCTGTCGGCTGTCAATACCTACGCTGGTGATTTGATAGTTTCACCAACATCTTGTTGCGGTATACCGGAGAGACGAGCCAATTAAGTGCAGAACCTGCAGGACACTATCCACAACGCGATTACAGCTCAACCACGGGAGCGACAACTCAACCAGAGTCCACCCAAGGCTCTAGGACATCTTCAACTCTGAAGACTTCAAGAGAACGCATTACCAGGCCCTCTTAAGGGCCCCCATATCAGTAACTAATCTCTATTCAGAGCACCTTAACCGAGTTTGTAACGTCGTACGGCATTTACTTGAAGCCGGGGCGTTTACAGTATTGTAACGACACAAATCAATCGCCGACATATTGCGTAAATTAAATTCAAATTTATTTACTTTGCACCAATGAGAAAAAAGCAAATTGCCGTTTAACCACGTTTAACCACGTTTAACCAATAGTATGCAAGTACACATATTGCATGCTATTTAAGCACGGTAATTTACCATGCAAGTCAGTTGTGGCATTTGCCTTCTACCTGCTTCACGCGTGTGCGTTCTGTCGGTTGTCAATACATGTGCGCTCTGTCGGCTGTCAGTATCTACTCATCTTGTTGCGGGATACCGGAGAGACGAGCCAATTGAGTGCAGGACCTGCAGGACACCATCCACAACACGATCACAGCTCAACCACGGGAGCAACAACTCAACCAGAGTCCACCCAAGGCTCTAGGACATCTTCAACTCTGAAGACTTCAAGCGAACGCATTACCAGGCCCTCTTAAGGGCCCCCATATCAGTAACAAATCTCTATTCAGAGCACCTTAACCGAGTTTGTAACGTCGTACGGCATTTACTTGAAGCCGGGGCGTTTACAGTATACTTAGATTTTTAAGATCTAATTCGTCTCCCGCCGGAGTTGTAGGAAATGTGATTTATCTTTAAATTTTGTCAATATTTTGCAACAAAGTTCAAGTTAATTTGATAGTATTTTCTTCTTTATTTTATGTAAGACGAACATTTGGATATTTTATGCATATATATCTTTAATTGGAAGCAAAATCGCACTTTATTTGTACCGTATTTATTTATATCCTAACACATCACCCTACAATAGTAATGTTAATATTATGAAGTTAATGCCAATATTTTTTGTTATATTAATTTATTCGTTTAAAAATATTAATTGATACAAATTTTCTATATTATTTAGAATGTTTCTACAACATGCACCCGAAACCGATCTGAACAAGCAAGCGCAATCCTTGCTGTTTAAGGACCTATTGGTCACTAACATAGGGGAACTCCTGAGATGCCAGGCTCGGATATTCAATTTTGGCTGAATGTTCACTTAATTTAAAACAAATAAACCCTTCAATATCTTTTCTTAAGCTAATTTTCTAAAGTCCTGCGGTCAACTGTTCAGTATTCTCATACTTATTGCTATCTTTTATGTTAAAATAAGAATAATTATAATATTGTGCATGTTAACCGTCTAACTGATTGACATTGTGAATCTTTCTTGAAATGAAAACCTAAAACGAATTTAAGATCATATTCCTGGGCGATCCCAATATGCGAGAAATGGTGAGGATCAAAAATGGTAAAATTGATAACAGAATCAAGATGTCTGCTACAAGTCACCAGATGTCAGTCACACAATATGGACAAAAGAATAATTCTCAAGTCGCTGCTACGTCGTAGTTAATTTAGATCAATTTTATGAGCTTGAAATAAACACCAGTACCATTGTACTTAACCAGTCAAACAACATAGAAACACTAGGTTAATGTTTGTGGCTGCATAGAAATTGCGCAGCCAACATTTTCAGTCAAGTACAATGTATGTGAGACTACTACTACCGTCAGTCCCACGTACTGAAGGGGTTCGACCTTCCATGATCATCATCAGAGTATGACGACAAACTGACTGAGGTTACAACCGCAATATATATATATATATGGAAAGCAAAATTAGATATGCGGCTCTCATCTCTAGTAGTCTCGCATACATTGTACTTGACTGAAAATGTCTGATGCACAATTTAAATGCAGTCATGAACATTAACGTATTTTTTATATGTTGTTCGCGACTAGTTAAATACAGTGGGATTTGTATTTACTTCAAGTTGAAAACTTGATTTAAAGAATTGTTACCACCACCCGCGCAATCATTGATTGTTTAATAGTCATTTGTTTACTACAATAACTGGATACATTTTGTTTACAGAATATACATTTCTTAGTTCTATGTTTGCTTAATGAACAAATCTGTAAATATTGACCTGATAAACGCAATATTTATTTTTGGCAGAAGAAATATTTTTCTTTACGGTTGCAACGACACCCAGTGTTCGTTATCTGGACCAAATGTGTCATTAATGAGCATACTTTGATTAAGAAATGCATTTTATTCACAGTAATCTAAAATTATTTGCTTTTATGTTGATGCAACTGCGATTAAAATATTTAATGTGATTTTTCTGTTTACATCAAGATTCCAGGGTAGATTCTCTTTAACGACCAGTTCCATTTTTTGCATTTATTAGACCGTTTTCACAATCCTGACACGGATTTGGTGAATTTAACGTCTGCTTCTCTTAAATCTCTGGAACTATTTTTAACTATTATTTCTTTAAATATAGAACATATTCGATTTGGTATCCATTTCATCTATCGAATCAGTTATATTTAATTTCGGTTTACGAGTAAGATAAATAATCAGTCTCTACACAGAATATGTATAACTGGCGAATTGCTCTCAAGATCAACCCATGAAATAGATGGCATCTCGTGAGATACTGTCTTGTATCCATTTATATTCAACCTACCATATTACAGAATCAGGTAGCGAAGACTTGCTAAAAACTTCAAATACGCCGATAAGATAATCTTTGTTTGCAGTAACATAAGTATTGTGCAATGTGGCCCATATTCTACTCATTTTCCAAACTTGCTTTTCAAAGTCGGACTCAATCTCAACCCCGATAAGACTCATATCTTAAAACTTTGATCTAACGTCAGTCTCCTTCCATAGCAAAACTTTCCTTTTAACATTCAAGAGATCGTAATTGTGAAGCATGTTGGTATAAGCTTCTCCAGCATACTTGACTTCTATCCAAACTGACTTTTTAATAATCAAGACATGGACCATTAAAAGAAGCAATACAACAGCATTTACAAATAACAACAATGCTGCGTTACCTTTAAAAAACAACAGTTTTATAATGATGAAAAATTCATTGATTTAAAATCAATCGCAGCAAAAGATAAACGATTATGGTAAAAGTGTATCGTGCCTATATGTCGAGGCCAACATGGACAACACACAGTAATGAGACCGTCTAGACTTTTCATGTCATCTAACTAATTAAAACATTTGTTTCAGTCCAAAGTTGTTTGGGGATCGGTGGACGCTACGTAGCGCAATGCCTCCTTACGTCTTAAACTTCTGGTACTCAAGTATAAACTATGTTCTGCGTAGCAATTATGCAGTCATTTCCCTTTATTCTTCACATTGATATTAAAGTTTATCTGCCATCTAGATAAAATTATTTGTTGTTCAAGTGTCAAACGTGAGCATTTTTGTCATTCATAACTAAGACTATCTTAAATTCATGCTGCACTTAGTATCACCATCATGATGCACAACTATACTAAAGCCAAAAGTGACTGATGTTTCACTGCCATGTAATCATAAGAAGCGAAACAAAAAGATTACAAATAACCACAAAGATAATAATTTAGGCACAAATTATTAATAAGATTTACGAGAGATAGAGAGAGGGAAAAAAATAATTAGTTACTTTGTGTATGTTTATCAAGATAGCTCACAGCAGTGAGGCAAATTTTACCTCTACACAACACCATGCTGGCCAAGTAAGCTTTTGGGCAAGGCAACATAAGCAATACAGCTTCCCTATGGCTTTCATTGTATCACATCATAAGCAAACCAAACCTCTCATCTAACTTTGCCCTACTAGGAAAAGTAAGTTACGAGGATGATTCTACTAGACATCTGCAACAAGTTCACCACTGAGCTCGATTCGATACCATATTACGAAGGGTTTCTAACCAGGAATTATGATGCGCACGTGGACCCATCCAGGCAGACGACTAAATCTTATACTACCAAATTTTGATGCAAGTGACTTCAACTGTTTCTGCCATGTCAAAATCTACCCACATAGTTTCTTACGCCAATCTGATGCTAGATGAGAGAGTAGAGCGCTGGGCAATCACATTGATGTCATATGCAAAAGGTGACCGAGCCAGCGAAGTTGTGCGTTAATTCGTTGTAGACCTTAACATAATATTATATTATAATAATTATTAATTTATTTAATATTAACAAATTTTGTGGGCACACCACTTTTCGACAGAATATGGAATAAAACATTGCGATCCACCGAGTCGAATGCAACCTTGAAGTCTAGAAAGACGATGATATAAATATTGCTGTTCAAGAACTTGTCTTAACAAAAATATTATTTATAAAACCACGTTCTGAGCGGAATCCGGCCTGTTCTGTAGTGTGTGATTCACGTGAAGCGCTAAGACAACGTAGGAAAATCTAAGCCAATAATCTAGACATGACTGGAGTCATGCTTATACCACGATGGTTATCGCACGAATTACGATTGCCTTTTTTGAAGATAGGAGTGATGGTCGACTCATTCCAATAAAGTGGTACGGTTTCCCCATTCCATATAGTATGAAAAAGTTTAGTTAATGTTCCCGAAATCACAGCGCCACCATCCTTAAATAATCCCGGAAGCAAATCATCAATATCTGCGGCCTTGCGACGTTTAAGAGAGGATTGCATCCCGTATTTCTAACTCTGATGGTTCTTCGAACCTAACATTCCACACTGTTGATACGGGCATGCTTTCGGGAAACGGAATTGACACGGGTGCCAAAGAAAATTGGTCTTTGAAGTGTTCGGTCCACATTTTAAGACGACTTATTATTTATCCTTCTGGTCACAACTGAACTAATTTGTTACTAGGTTCGCAAAACCTAATACATACTTGCATATATATTAGTTCTTCGCAACAAACAGTATTTAACTGTAATATATTGAATTGAATGATGTCATGCTTACCGCGAAATGTGATAACTGATATCGATGAAGGCCAGAGTGTATGGTTTAACTGGAGTAACAGGTGTTCGGAAATTGTTGTAATTCTCAATTTGGGCTAACTTTAGCATAAATTTATATCCATCAGGTTGGTATCATGTACCGACTCGGAAACCATAGTGTTAGTATCCGGTACTCATCGATTTCAAAAAAAGGTATCAGTTACTAACACAATGGCCATAGTGTTAGTATCCTTTACAGACTCGGTATATATATTATATAGTGTGAGTTAGCATTGAAGTCGATGGTATGAAGCGACTACAGATTAATCATTAAATGATCCCGGAATCAAATCATTGGGGCCTACGGCTTTGCGACGTTTATGAGATAGAAATGCCTCTCGTATTTCTGACTGATAGTTCTTCAATGTTTACATTCCACACTGTTGATACAGGCATGCTTTCGGGAATCGGAACTGATGCGGGTGTCAAAGAAAATTTATTTATGAAGTATTCAGACCACCGATCAAGACGACTTATTTTGTCGGTTATTAGCTGGTTGTTACTATCATTTATAGTTTCGTTAACTTTTAATTTTC
>JAQBSW010012746.1:0-15881 GCA_029291075.1 Eudiplozoon nipponicum
ATCATCTTGCGGGGGTGAACAAAAGGATGACGGATTCACTTTGGGTTCCAAAACCCTATATTCTAACTCACATCTCTCAGATAAGTCATCTATAGAGAGAGTGTTGGGAAGCTGTCTGGCAAATAGTTTTAATGCTTGTGGAAGATTGTTAATAAAAACAACCTTAGCCTCATGGTCAGAAATGTTGGTTTTATACCAACGTTTCCGTAATTCCCTCAAAATTTCGATGGGGCCAAGGTTTGGCATGTCTAACTGCGCATATTTATTTATTATCTGCTCAGTTTCTGTGGGCCCAAGCAAGGATTCTACTTCGTTTTGTAGGCCCAAAATGGGATTAGGTAGCTTCCTAATGGCCTCAAGCTTAGGATAAATCCGTCGCTGCAATTCAGAAGGTAGTTTAGCAAAAACCTTCGACAGTTTTTGATGACTGTCATAATCAGGAAACGGGGAGAAAGCGGAGTCTACGCGCATAAAGAATAGTTCACTATCTCCATCCCAAACAGGAACATCAATATCTAAAATTGGACCTGACATTCTAACAATCTTACGGGATCTTAAAAGCATAAATTTATAAGCAATATGAAAATGTATAAATATACTTTAACGAAACGCTTACCCACAAACAGCTTCCACAGTTGAAGGTCTCCGCAGTTGAATGAGCGCAGAACACAGATGAATTAGTTCCTTCACAAAACACGTCACAGTAACTGCTTCCAAAAATTGAAATTTTCCGCAATTGAGCCTGTCGAGTACGTACGGTGCAGTTTTGTACGTAGGAAAGTTGAACAGAGCATATACCCAAAAAAATTCACCAGAAGTCCACGAATTTAGAGAGAACACATATACCCAACAAAATTCCCAGAAGACCACGACTTTAGAGAGAACATGTATACCCAACAAAATTCCCAGAAGACCACGACTTTAGAGAGAAAATGTATACCCAACAAAATTCCCAGAAGACCACGACCAGAGTAAAGAAGACGTAAACGCAAATGTTAATCTATTTTTATCCCAAATAAATTAAAAAGAAAGTCAATTTTATTTATACCAAAAAAAAACAGTACAGTACTCAATATCCTGGCGCGGTGGCCAATTTTGTAAACGCCCCAGCTTCAAGTAAATGCCGTACGACGTTACAAACTCGGTTAAAGTGCCATAGATATAGAGTTATGTACTGATAGGGGCCCTTAACAGGGCCGGTCGTGCGTTTTCCGGCAAATGCCGAGAAAGATCCTTCAGTGTGAAAATGTCCTAGAGCCTTGGGTTGACTTGGGCTGTGGTTCCTTCTGTTGTTGCGTTGTAATCTCGATGTGGAAACTTCGTTAAAGTTCTGCATTAATTGGCTCGTCTCGCTGGTTGTACAGCAACAAGATTGGTGTCACTGATGTCGCCAATTGTTGGTGAAGACAATCCAATAATCAGCGTCGGTAATGACAGCCGACAGCACGCACACGTAATGCAAAGCAGAAGGCAAGCGCGAACACTGAACTTCATGGAACATTTACCGTGCTTAAATTGCCATGCCATAGTAATATATCTACTTGCACACTATTGGTTAACGGAAAGTTTCGCTTTTTCTCATTGGGGCAGCGTAAATCAAATTGAATTTAATTTACGCAATATGTCGGCAATTTATTTGTGTCGTTACACCCATAATATAGATGGTAATTATTTATATATAAGGTAAATTTTTGCAAATAACTAATGTATGTTTGTAAGCCTTCCAAAAAGAAGCGTGGTAATAGCAAATAAACTCGACCTAGTTCTTTCATCATGGATTATATTAGGCGGTTTCATATAAAAACTTGCACATTGATTTTATTGTATTAATTATATATATATATATATATATATATATATATATATATATATATATATATATATATATATATATATATATATATATATATATAGAATAGAATAGAATAGAATATCTTTATTTGGATTCAAACCACACATGTTCCATCAAATAATAAAATTAGAAAATGTACAATATAAAAAGATATCACATCACAATATATGTGCAATTAGTTGTACTGTACAATTTATCAGCATCAGAAAAATCAACTGTAAACAGTGATAGATTCTTCATCAAAATTACAAAAAAATTTAAGTTATAATTCGAGTATAACATTTGTAAAAAAAAAGGGAACCATGACTAATAATTGATTGTGTGCATTGTTGATTAACAAGATGATATAATGCATAACATTTCAGTTTTAATAATACAAAATTTGAAGATAGAATCTCGAGAAATTATGTTGCTGAAAAACAATTAATCCTGTCTTTTATTTAACCATGAGAAAGTATTATCATAATCAAAATTAAAAATATCAGCAGGATTAAACACTTTTTCTAGTTCGGTAGATAAAAATTTAAAAGACATTTTAGTTGGAGGCGTTTCTCTAAGCCCCTTTGGCAATTGATTGTAAATTTTGTAAATTTTTGAAAAAGAGAATAGCTTATTCGCAACATTCCCCACCAATGATGGAGATATTGCAAAATGACCAGATCTAGTTTCAATTTCATGACTCTTTCTTATGGCATTCATATAGGCACCAGACCACTGGTTCAAATGGAAAGCTTTTATACAATAGCACATTCTCCGAAACCATAAAGGATGCAGTGATACAAACTGTAATCTAGTGGCGTATATAGTGCAGGAGATAGGACTAATTTGTTTCACAACTTTTCTTTGTACAGCTTCTATCTTATTAGACAAACCCTTTGTTAAGGGATTCCAAGTAGCGGCAGCATATTCTAGTATCGGTCTAATCCATATTATAAACATTTTAAATTTTATTTCATGCGATATAATATTTCTATTTATTAATGCCCATCTGTTCTTGGCACTGCCTACTATCCTTTCAATATGTCTCTCAGCAGAAGCCGTACAATGAATAGTTATGCCTAAATCCTTAATTTCTTGCATAAGTTTAATCTCAAAAACATCATTAATCTCAGCATCATGAAAATAAACATAATTAAAATCTGTTTTGTTACCTATTTTTAAAGCTCTCGTATTTTTACTGTTTATTCTCAGCCCTAGTGTTAACAAATATCTACTTAAATCATACAAATCTAGTGTCACATTATTTTTGGAGAATTCGATATTATTTGGATCAATTGGAAAGATTATTTTCAAATCATCAGCAAATTTGCAAACTCGACCGTTAGGGATCTTAGTTTCCAAATGTGCAAATACAATTTTAAATAAAATTGGCCCCAAACTTGTTCCCTGTGGAACTACACTTATTACCCTTTTCGATTTAGATATCAAATCGTTTACTTGAATACTCATTCTTCGATTATATAAATAGTATCTAAGTAATCTAAAAATATTCGGATCTATATTCAATAAATTAATCGCATTCAAAATAGCATCAAAAGATATAGAGTCAAAAGCTTTTGAGATATCTATGAATACAATTAATGCATCTAACTTTTTCTCATCTAATGTAATTACATGTTTCCACATAGAGAGCATATTAGTAGTTGTCGACCTGTCTTTCGTAAAGCCATGTTGGCATATATCGAAATCAGCCGGCAGCATACGTTCTAAATGATCAAGTATCAATCGTTCTATTATCTTCAAAAACGAAGGGATAATAGAGATTAATCTGTAATCACTGGCACACGTTGGCTTACTTACTTTAGGCAAAGGTTTAGCTACTATTGTTAGTATATCGATTGGTAATATCCCATTCTTCAAAATTCTATTTATAAAATTGCAGAGCGCATTCATAAAATTTAAAGGTAATTGAAGTAGGTTATCAATCGATACCATATATATATATATATATATATATATATATATATATATATATATATATATATATATATACATATATATACATATATAATTTAAGGCTGTAGTGATTACCACGAAATACGATAATTGATATCGTTCATGTTTAGAGTGTATAAAATTTCTGAATTAACAAATAGTGAGTTGGCTTTGGAGCCGCACTGGGGAATAATTTAGATAAAGATTACTATATTACTTCTTGAACATATTCGTATATGAAATTTTACCGTAAATATTTCCCACATTCCATAACAACATATATAGTGGTTATATTGAATAGTACCGGTTGTCATTGATGAGTCTCTTGTAAAATCAAAACGCATGTGAATATGAAATTAAATCGCTTGCTGTTGCTGACTATTTTTGGTATTGTTTACCATGTGCGCAATATCTAATACACCATTACAAATATTTTAGTGCTCACCACAATACCATATATAGTGTAAATACCCTAACTGCAAGTAAATGCCATGCGACTTTACAAAGTAGTTAAAGGCCGTAGATAAAGAGAGACAGTTAGTGTGGGTGGCCCTTATCAGGGTCGGGATTGCGTTCTCCGGCATATGCAGAAAAAGTTGGGTAGTGCTGCAGTGTCTATAAGAACATCTAGACACTTGAGGCCGGATCTGATTGACTAGCTGGTGTTCTTTCGTTGTGAATACGAAACGAGACGGATGAGTTGCTGTGTGAGGGCTCCGAATTGTCTAGTTGAAGATCTGCGGCAACACCGTGGTGGCTGGCTAGCGTAGAAGTCCGATTAATAGATAATCGATCCCTATGACTAATTGTGCAACAAAAAGAAAAATAGCGTGACTGAGATCCAAGTGATTGTGACACAGCGTAACTGATACTAGACCAGAAGTCAGAGTAGGCAAACGGTCAAATGTGTAGCGCGACAGCAATCACGCATATTGCACGTTAGGAAATGTCAAACGTGAGTGTTGATGCATGGTAAATACACTGTGCTTATATAATTGTGCAAGCGTAAGCGCGCACGCCATTGATTAACGACAGATTTCGCTTATTTTAATCGGTAGCGCGTAAATTAAATTTAAATTTCATGTAGATAATATGTCGGCGAATTTTTCTTAGCCGTGAAAATAGCTTTTTTTTAATTGAATGCTGTAAATATTACCGAGAAATGTGATACCTGATATCGATCACGCTCAGTATGTATGAATTTGCAGGAGAAACAAATGTTCAGAAGTAGTTTTATTTCTCAATTTTAGTGACATTTGGCATATATTCAATCCTTTGTTTTGGTACTATGTACAGATTTTGCAACCATAGTGATTGTACCAATTACCGACTTTGCAAACATAGTGTTGGTACTCTTTACAGGCGAGATATATATTACTTACAGTGAGTTGGCTATAAAGCCGCGTTGTCGAAGATTTTATATGAGGCTAATTACATTCCTGCTGGAACACATTTGTAGAGGAGATTTTTCCCTCTAATTTTTCTAAATAACTTGACCACATATATAGTAGAGATAGTGCGTATTGCCGGCGCCCATTTATAATTCGCCAGTAAGCAGGAAACGCATGTGTATATGAGATTATGTCTTTCGTTGTTGCTGGCCATGTTTTATCCCGGTTGTTCTTATTGTACTAATTTGTTACTAGGTGGGCAAAACACATAATATATAATTCCATGTATATTAGTCATCCGCACCAATTGATAAGATCCATAAGTTCCTGTCATAATCAGATTTAGATAACATCATCGACCAATTAATCAAGTTGGTATATATAAATTCGTTAAATTTGTCTTCGGTTAAAAAATGCAACTATCGTTAAAATTTTGGGAGGTATAACACCAACCCTAAAAATTTTATTTCAAAACGAACAAAGTGAGCTTATCCAATCCATAGGTAAGTGAAGAGGGTTATATTTTATTCAAATCAAGTTTGCGAGTTTCGTATAAACGCCAATCTCATTAATCATACATTTGCTAGTATAATCTAAGCATCGAATGGTGTAGAAAATAAAATTTATCCAGTATTTCGGAATGGATCTTATAAGAAACATTTCAAGTATTGTCCAGATTTTTCCGCGAAAGGGCTCAAAACTGGGCACAGCTGATTTGTAGACTGTGAATCTATTAAAAGTCTCACTCTGCCACAGGCAACACACCATTTTCAGCCATATATTAACTCATGCTTTTGGTTAGCCATACCTTCAGTTGGAGTTAATATGGCATCTCTGTATACCCTAAGTTCCAACTAGCCATCCGGCGTCTGCAATATAAAACAAACACAACAGTACCTGGGAAATTATGTATTAGGTTTTGCGCACCTAGTAACAAATTAGTTTAATTATGACCAGAAGGATAAACCAAAGACAGCATAAACGGAAAGTAAAATCTCGTGCACATGCGTTTCATGCCTACTAGCGACTCATCAGTAGGAGCCGGTATTACGCCCATTACCCACTATATATTTGGGTGAAGAATGTGGAAAAATAGGACGGTACGATCTACCAGCCGAATGTGTACACCTACAAAAGTGAAGCTAACATCATATAAAGTCTCGAAAATGCGACTTCAACGCTAATTCACTCTTTAAAATGTATATACCGAGGCTAAAAAGGATTCCAGCACTATGGCTATTGTGTCTGTACCCGATATCAAAATTATAGTCCTGAAAAGATACATTGTACTAACATTACATTGTCAGTACTATAATGCTGGTATCGGGTACTGACACAATAGCCAGAGTTTTGTTATCCTATACAGACTCGGTATATATATTATATAGAGTTAGTTAGTGTTGAAGTCGCATTTTCGAGACTTTATATGATTTTAGCTTCACTACTGCAGGTTTACACATTCGTTTAGGAGAGTGTACCGTCCTATTTTTCACATTCCTCACTCAAATATATAGTGGATAAAGGGCGTAATACTAGCTCCTACGGATGAGTCGCCAGTAAGCACGAAACGAATGTGCACGAGATTATACTTTCCGTTCTTTTGTATATCCTTCTGGTCGTAATTGAACTAATTTATTACTAGGTGTGCAACACCTTATACATATGTGCATATATATTAGTTCTCCGCAACATGCAGCATGGGACTGTTATATATTCAAATAATTAAACGATTTCTGATTACACAAGCGGTGATAACAATTATGTATATCAAGTTTTTGAGCTAATTCTGTATAGTAAATAAAGAGTTACCAATAAGGAATATACAGGTCTACTGGATGAATCGCCCCTTCTAAATAGTTGATGCTTAGTCTATATTGATAATGTACAAATAATAGGATTGGTTTTTATATCCAGATTGTCAACTTAATTTAAATGAATGTTATCACCGAATTCGGAATCAGTATTCAGTTGAATAGCAGTAGTACGTAGTATTGTTTTGCTCTATAATGAAAGATTTCGGGTGGTTATTTCGAACTTTATGTATAACGATATGCCATATGAACACCAATTGAAGGAATACCTAGCTAGAAGAATGAGTTCGTATATGAATGACAATTATTTGTTAACTATGTCAATCCACACTGGCGCTGTTACCATGTGGAAAATAGAAATTTGCGCAACAAGGTGAAACGATCAACTACACTGGGAAAAATAGCACTCGTACATGTAACAGTGAACAATGCGCACAAATGGTTAATTATCAAGCCATCAAAACAATAATTACCAGATTTCAGACATCACTTCGCAATACTGCGAGAATGACCTCTTCATGCAAACACGCACACACAAACACAAACGCATACACACTTACCAACCAGCCAAAACAAGAAACAGAAGTAAAAGCGAGTCAGATTTGTTACCACTAGCATATATATAAATATATATATTGATATCATAGCTTAAATGAGCATATGTTTTATTCAATAAGGATCTAAATGTTTATCTCAAAATCGCTTGGCTTTACTGATCATTTTGCTATTATGAATGTTTTAAGTTTACAAAGGTGAATCAAAATATTTTTCTTTATATATAATTATATATATATATAACCAATATAGACGGCTGTGAGCTACATTAGGAATATCTTAGGGCTCAAGGTTGGATGCAATATTATTCAAATTTGTTTTTGAACCAATAAAATAGGTGATAATAATAATAATAATAATAATACATTTATTTGGCATCAAAGGCCAACTGGCCCGACCATTGAAAAACAAATCAAGGGTAGGATATGTGGAGGTGAGTGGAATTGTGACTAGCAAAGTATTTGATGACTGGGGAGTTTTTGGTAGGTAAAAGATATAAGTAAATATTCTGATTCTTCATAATTTGACTTCTCCATACATGCGAGTAGCTAGTAAATGAAGCCTGAATTGAAGATTAATCTTTTAATCGCAGGCGTTCAAATATGCGGTCGAACTGATCAAAGTTATGTATAATTTCATGATGTTGTCGAAAGCTTATTAAAACTGGAAGTTGCATATCATTGTGCGGCTGCCGATGTGAGACGTGTTGAAAATAGAGTATGCTATGATAAAATCGATGGTAAAGCTGGCATGTAAAACACAGATAATTAATGGCTGTGCTCTTTGTGCCAGAACTCAATTCCACTTTAATATCTCATACTTTATATAATCCATTTTGTTGAAAAGTAATGACTTTTTGAATGTATGTTGTACAAACCTGCATTATAATGTAGGAAGTTTTGTAGCTAATGTAAGAGGTTCTGCGAGCTAGTTGTCTATTTAGTGCGAAATTATCCTCCTATATAATATTTGGTAGCTGTTATTACGATCCACGTTCATGATTAATCTATGTCCTTCTCCCGAAGGGTGATGTGAGAAGGTCACAGCATCGAATCATTGTTTTTTTCAAAATATTATTAAGCAAAGAAAAAAATCATGTAAAAATGGTCACAATAAGCACCACAAATAATTAGTCCACTGTTTGCTAGGTTTTGAGTGTTAAATCACATAAATCCATTGAACTATAAGGTTAGGATAAATTATTGAGAAACACCTGAAGTATGGATTAGGAGAATCATAATTGAACTGTTAGTAGTTGTGTAAAAATGGTTAAGGCATGCAAAACAAGTAAAACCTGGGTTTGAGCGTTAAGTCGCATAAATCCACTGTATGTTACCTGCGTATCGCGCGCGGGTGTGTATTTTTATTAAACAAAACCGTATTAATTACAATTAAATATTCAGTTCAAGAAATCTCATTTAAAACTGCTTGAAACTAACAGAGATTTTTGCTAAAATCACAGTCAAGAGAAATATTGTGTAAAACCAGAATTAGACTATTTGATCTAAAAGAGAACTATATTTGTCAAGATTGAACTTCGTTTGGTTGTAATGCAGAGTCGCGTGTTACAATAATACATAGTTTATTTCTCAATTTAAATTATAATTGCATGAAATAAATGAATTAAATTTTATGCATAAACTTAAGTGTTGTGCGATGTCATTTGTACTTCGAGAGATCAACCATTATTATTCCAATAACTGCAGACATGACGTGGACTGTGATAGAAAATTATTTTATTTGAGGTGTATCAAAAACGAACAAGTTCCTCAAAGATTTCACCAAATATGCCGTTAAGCTTCGACAAATTCATTTAAGAAAAATATTATTCGATTAAAAAGTATACTCGGAACATCCTACTTGGCAATGTAGCCAACCAGATTTTATTATCAGATCATCTGTGCGAGCTTGTTTTTTTCAAATGTGCTGTAAGTCGGTTTGTTATGGTTGCTGTCGACAAAGAAAATATGAAGCAATAAAATAAATTATTTGATAATGATCGACCATCCAACTCGTTTTCAAAGAACCTAGACGCGTTCATTTTCACCTAAACGACTCTAACTCAATCAGAAAAATGAAAAGTCGTATTGCTTGGCACAAAATTTTGTATATTACCAAATGCTAAGAGCTAGTTGACAGAGGTAGGGCCAAAGGCCACACTGGAGAGTCTATAAGATGTTACATCTGGCATTTCACAAGTAAATGCATTTTGTTCACTTTTAAGAACTATAATGCCATTAATCCCCAATATACGGCACAAACTGACGAGCGAACGAAAAGCAATTATACAAACAATACACGTTTAAATTTAAAGCAATTGTGCTCGCGATAATTTTTTAACTTTATGAATAAAGTAAAAACATAGAATTTTTAGAATAACAAATGATTTTGCTCGATTAAAAAGATCTATTCACAAGAATCGCGGTTTATTAAATCATTTATTTCCGTTTGCTTCCATTAATAGTAACCACCTGTCATACTCCACATCAAGAGCTCCTCTAATAATTCAGTTCAATATGTGCACTAGATTGTTTAGTTCACCTTCAATAGCCAATATTACACAAAATCGATGGATTAGAAATGGACAATCCTCTAGAATGTCTATTAGTTGGTGCCTAAATTTTCTATATGGAAAGATAATGTCTAGAAACACTTATTAATAAATAATGCTACAAATATATGTGGCTTATTGATGACACATTTTTAATAAGAAATGAATATCTCGAAACAAATGGAAAACTTTAAGATTTTAGTGATGTGGACCATCAAATTCAGCTTACATGCGAGCTCGACAACTTTAAGTCTAGCGCAGACTTTCTTTGAAGTATTTTTGTTGAGACAGAATTATGAGTCTAAAAGTGAAAATATAACAAAATCATACTTAGATTGGACAGTACATCCATTACCACAACGATGTACAAATTTACCCTACAAAATATGGAAAATCTGTTTCAAAGAATTTGAATGTCAAGAATTGGTGATGCTCAAATCAACTTTATTAGAAAACGGGTATCAGGAAAATTTTGTTGAAGCAAATGTGAAAGATAAACAAAGACATAAAAGCAATGAAAACGTACTCAACCAAAAGAAAATATATTTCAGTATACCTGTTAAAGTAAACGCACCATCCGAAATATTCACTCAACAAATTAGAAAACAGTGAATACTTGGTTGCCTAATATGAAATTGTTGTATGTGCATACTCCAAAGCTAATAGGAATCTTAAAGGTAATAACAGACTCCCTGTAATCAAACAGTCTAACCTTGTTTAATTATACCCATTCCAAAGCTGCTCAGTGCACAATTTAAGCCAGACAAGCTTATTTCTGAAGAAGCGAATTCTATAACTTATTAAAATACACACAGTTAGCATGGGAAAAACGTTTCTGTAATAGCTGAACGTATTGTTTGTATAAATCAAATTGCAAATCAGACGGATTTTCAAGTTTCCTTCAAAGCGAAAATCGAAATAGAATTACGAAAATCTGAGGCTGTTTTATGCAACATCCTCTGTCCTTAATTCAATAAATAATCGAAGATCTTATATGTGTGTTTTTGCGTTTTTCGTGCCTCCAAATGTACGTCACTAACTTACTTTTACCATTATATTATTTGTGTTTAATCAAACTTTATCCCACTTGCTTTCATCATAGTTTATGGCATAATGTACCAAATATTGCGTAAAAGTTTTTTTCTAGCAAAATGAAGGTGGTCTTTGTTTAACTGTTTTTTACATACCCGCTGTATAATGATTTTACACCTCCTACATGATTCTTCTATCAGTTAAACTGACAACTAAAAATGTTTGTTATTTTGATAAGGCCTATCTTGGAATATGCAGCTCCAACTTGGGACCTAATTAAATATAGTATGTCTATTGTGTTACAAGTTTAACATGAAAGAGATGTGAAATATATCTGCTTTTTTCCTCTGTAATATATGAATCTCGGTTAAAAGTCTTGGCTTTAAAATCTTTAAGGCTTAGAAGATTAATATACAGCATTTAAATATTTCAATTAAATTAATGGATAGGTATTTATATGAACCGGGTTAAGAAGATCAATGATAAACGTACGAGATAGGATTTATATATTTTCTCTCTCCTTATTATTTGAGATCTTGCAGATAAACCCTACTTAGTCTGTAAAATTTAACTTATTTATGATCAATTATCAAACGTGCTACGAGAAAAATGCCTGTACCTGATCTCATTTAAATAAATGAGCGCCAAAATAGAAAAAAAACATTGTCTGTTTTGAAAATCGAATGTGACGATAAATTTGTTTGGGTCAGCAAATTAAATAGACAATGAAGTAAAATGTAAAATATTTAAAAGCTTCATTTATTTGTTCTATGTACCTTTGCAGTGTTTATGGCATTTTCCAGTTTTTATTAACTGACCTATGTTGTGACTAACAAAACTCAGTTCCAGTGATTTTGTTCAATGAAGATATTTAGGATAAATATGCCGGTACCTTTTTTTGATTAACTAAAACCAAATTTATTATAATCAAGCTGATAAATCTTTATTATTCAAGTTCCTTCTTAGCCTATCATAGTCAATAAATCTGTTATGCAGGAAAATGAATATTTGAAAAGACTAAGCAGTAAGATTGCCATTTCTTGGTCAACTGATGACGATAAATTGCTTCGTCATGCCGTAATTTTTGTAGCAAATGTGACTAGGTTTTGAACGAAGCTCTCTACTCACAAATGATGCATCAGAATTTGCTTTCGGGATCAATGGAATTTGGTAGCCAAATAGTCTTTACTTACTACAACCAGTAGAATTTTGATACGACAAATTTGGTTTGAAATTAATCGCTATTCATGACATTGTACTTCAAATCATTAGCATTAAATGTAGCAAAAAAGTGTTTGTATTTACTGGTTAAGTGGTTTAGCAAGTGTACTTCAAATTGCAACTTCAGCAGTTGTGAAGTACCCATATCCGAGAAGAAAGACAGATGGAAAGTCTTAAAAAATTACAATTCGACATTTTTCACGTAAAAGACGAACAAAACATCACCACAGACGCGCTTTAAATGTCAGGTGTTTCGTTATAACCGCTTTTGCATTCTCCAAACTCAGGCAACTTTATGACTTTCAGCAAGCCGATTTTGATACCAATTATTTAACGAACAGAATTAACGGCGACACTTATGTTCAATAATGAGCAGTTTGTGATCCAACTAAGTTCATATGCCGACTTTTGGATGGTTTGCCCTTGCACGGAAACGCAGCCTCAAAAGACAATTTTGCCCACTAGCATCCAGTGAAATGTTTATCACTTATTTCAATCCATTTCAAAATCAGGCAGTAATGAAACTTATTACATCACATTTTAATTTCATAAACTTAGGTAAATCCATAAGCGATGGGTTTCTCGGTGTGCTACTTGCCAAAAGCGTATAATCATATAGCAAACTAATTTTAAGTCGAAATATTTCCAACCGACCTTTTCACGCCAACATAGTTAATCTTACTGATGTACAAGATTTTATCTACCTTCTAGCCATAATCTCTTAATAGTGCCATCTCAAAGTGGGTAGCATAATATGGTGTTTTTAACTTGATTATTACTGAAAGTGGCACACGTGCCTCTTCGAAATGTTTTAGAACTAACTTGCGTTTAATGGGACGCACTTTTCGTCAAACCACCGCCTACCACCCACAGTCCAATGGCATGATGTAGAGAATGCACAGGAAACTGAATGTCGCTATAGTATTCTTGTTCATTAATAGTAGCTGTATCGATGCATTACATTTATTACTCTTTGCAATGCGTTGTCATATATGAAAATATATTCATACCACAATGCCACAAATTTTATATGGTATAGACTTACTACAACTGAGTCACCTTCCATGTGCGCAACACCATTTGCTAGTGAATAAAAGCAAAGACAAAGAGGCCCAAAACGGTGGACAGCTAAATTTAGTCATTTCATTATGATGGGGACACAAGGAGTAGCACTGAATTGTGATAGAAAGCGATTTAGACATATTAGACACATAGTAAAAAAATAAATTCTTCGCATTCGGAACTGTAGTTGGGAGCAAATGTCTCGAAAAGAAACTTTGATAATGTTCAACTGTCACTAGCGTAGTGTAGAAAAAGCCAGTGGAAAGACCAGTGGTGTCTGAAATAACAACCTGTTTTATTAAGAGTGCGAAAGAAACAAGTGACGCTTCTATTCATTTTATCCTTTTGGAATGTATTAAATAAATGCAGCTTAACAGTCTTCATATAATCTGTGTATAATAGGATTCTTTTCTCTGTGAGTAGTAGTTTGCAAACACTTGTGGCATAGAAAAAGTAGACAAGTAAAGATGTTGGATGTGTGATTGAATTGAATTGAGGACTAAAATTACACGTGACATTTGAGTAATTATGGTGTGAGTAGTTCAACAACAGATAACAAGTAGACAGCTTTGGACTAAATAGATGACTCCTAAACTCTCTCGCTATTTGTGACCATAATAAATACGCTATTCATAAAGCAGATGGCAATCTGCTCTAAGATAAAAAAAGAAGTAAATGTGAAATGAAAATAAAAATGCTGGCGTATAATAATAGGGAAAATGTCCTAAACCGAGATAATGAATGGTTTGTTTGCACTATCGTCTGTTGAACTTGGTGACTAAAGGTGATGCTTGTCCTATATCAAACCAGAGCACGTTGCTCCGAGATATAATTGAATATGAGGGTTAATCAAGTTTAGATCTCCAGAAGGCATAGTATCAAATAAATATAGAGGGAGTTGCTGTACCACTCACCGCAGTAGTTGTTCTAAGTGGATGATCACCTAATTTTCTTTCGAATTCTTTTTAGCTTAAAAAATACTGGTCAGACATTCCAGCGATTGACTGAGGAAGTACTGTGCGAAGGTATACATAGAACATATCATTATTTGTTGCGAACCTTTTGAGGAACGCCGTCGGCATTGGAGACTTTTGACCAAGCTGGAATTATATAGATTTATGGTCAAATCTACAAAAACAAATTCGGTTGCTCTTTGGTAAAATATCCTTGTTATTCAACTTATAAAACGGAATTAATCCTTTATGACACAAGGTTCAATCGATAAGAATCGACAAGAAGAATATACCTGTATGTCCTCAGCGTAGGTCCTTAGACACGTTCAGCCATTATCTTCGATTCCTAAAAATTCTAGAAACTAAAAATGGACTGCTTACACGACATCTCCTTCGTAAAAAGAACGATCAAGAAATCCTGATCTACCAACGAGAACAAGGAGAGCCAAGGTAATTCTTAAAGGGATGAGGAAATACTAATCGAGATCACCACTTTTGCACGTGTAAATTGTGATGTATTTTGAGATATTGACGGATGTTTCAGATGTTACAATTAAGGCAGTTCGACCGCAGAGAGATGACGGAATAGTCTGACCGATAGTGTTTAACGGGCAAGGGTACCAAGATCGCAATAAACGTATGTTTCGTTTGGTAAAGAGCTTATTGTAGTATATGCTTCAATGCAAAATTTCGAGAATTACTTGGATTGTCTTTACCTAAGGATTTTAGCCGCTTATAACCAATCTCGTTGAAAATGTGACAATAAATTACTCTCGTAATGCGAATTAACAGATGATCTGACTAAACACATGGCGAAGGAATTTCAAATTTTAGACGATTTTTTTCAGTTGAATGATTACCAAATAAATGTTATAGAATATGCAATAAGAGTAATTGTAAGAAGATTTGATGTAGAGCTTTATATGGCGAAATTGCAGCGAAACCAAATTTGACCGGAAGATTTTGGTTATAAATAATTCAGAGTTAAGCAGAAAAGTGAAAACATTACTGTGAAATATAAAATAAACTTTTTAGGCTGCTTACTTCCTAGTCGAATGGAAAACATCACAAAATAGGATAACTATGGTACCTTGTTGCGATTGTAATTAAGCGAATGGGAGAGAAACCATACAACCGATTAAATTTAGAATTTAAACTTATAAATCTACATGTAATTATAATCACAACAATAGATCATATCTAGCTGATATACTGACCATTTTATAAACTGGGATGAATGTAAGCGAACTTCAATCAGCCAACGTTAACATAAAACAATATTATATAGATAATCTTTTGAAATTAATTCTAGAGGAAATGTTATTTATGTTCGATGAGTTAAAAATTCATTCTTTCTATTATTAAATCAAATAGTAAAAAGGATAGAAAACACTGTTCGGATGTAGTTAGACAAGAAAAAGCAAGCAAATGCCCTAAAATTAATGAAAAATGGTTAATGAATTATAAGTTCTAACTGTGTTACTTATAAGTCAAGTATAATAGATAGATTAATAGATG
>JAQBSW010012747.1:0-15877 GCA_029291075.1 Eudiplozoon nipponicum
ACCCAAAGTTACAACTAACCATCCCCAATCTGTCATTACTGAACAGACACCACACTACATGGGGAAGTGGTATTGAAATGAACATTTATATATTTAAACGAACATTGGTTGCGCGGGCGGTGATAAAATTTACTATAATCAAGGTTGCGAACTTGATATAAACACCTGACCCATTAATTACTTACATATGTCAGTATAAACTAAGAATTGTATAGTGTAGAAAAGGCAATTTATCCAGTAGACCGGTTCTGTCCTTATTAGGATGTCTCCATCTGCAAAAGTATAACGAATGCTAGGTTAAAAAAATAAATCGTGTAAATTTTGTAACCATCTAAATAATTTTACAAATTTTTACTATAACATTCAGTCGTTGTGTGACAAATATCACAAACTATAATTTTTCTTATGAAATCATATATCAGCTGCTATTTTTATCCAAATAGCTCCAGTTTAATGCTAAATTATCAACTTTAGTAGAAGATTTTGTTCTAATGGGAGTTATAACCGGCATTTATTTTGCAGTTATAGTTCAGGAATTGCTTTCTAAATGTGATGCTACTTGCTCAATTTTCACAGGATCTACCGGATACCGCTTCGATATGCTTATTAAGGATTAAATCCAGACTCAGGTTACGAGTTGTATTTCAATTAAGAAATTTCTAAACAGAAGTCACAGGAAAATCGTATCCTATATTTGGTGTTTTTGGCCGATACAAGCCAAGTAATCTAATGTTGAAATCAAGATTGTGATTTTAATACAAAAACTCCAAACCCATTTTAACTAATCCGTCTTGTATTAGTTGTTTATAAAACCTTGATGATATATTAATAACAAAATCTTATTATACATGTCATTTTATTGGGTTTATGACGTGATACATTGAAAACCGCCTGCAAGCTGTATTGACAATGTTAAGTTACTTTAATGCTTACTTGGCCATAATGTTGTCGTGTAGAGGTTTAGTTTGCCTTACTTCTGTGTGTTATTAAGATAAATATGGTCATAGTAACTAGATTATCCACTAATAATTTATTCGCATTAATTATTATTTTTGTCATTATTATCATTATTAATTAATTTTACTTTTTTGTTATTTTCATAATGGTTTTATGGCAGTGATACACTAGTTAATTTTGACTTTTATGTTGCGGTGCATGATGATAGCGATGATAATTTATTGTCTTAAATTCAATTCTATATTAATTTGTGGCCAGAGAAACGGGATTGCATCCACACTATTGGCTGGAAATGATGATGATGATGATATAATGACTTAATTAATGAAAGTCAACCTTTTAAAAAGAAGTGTGTACGACTGTTCTAGAACTATCGTTATGTCGACGAAGACTACTTACTAGTGTGAAATCGAGAGGCTACCTAAATTTCGATGCGGAAAAAATAACTTCAAAGGAGCTGCGTTACAATTATTTGAGACTGCTCCGTCTTTCACCATACTGAAAAATAGTGCATTTTTGACGAATGAGCTTTATTGGTTGGGGCAATTTTTGTACCATCTGGTATTCGGCTGACCAGACCAACTGCATGACAAAAACCATTGTTAATAGAATAATCATTCAAAGAATCTTTCAAAGAAAATGCGCGGATTTGGTCGTGGCTTTGCCCTTATTGAGCATCGCTTTATATTCAGGCTTAAAATAATCGATAAATCAAATTGCGAAAATGGATATCATTCACTTAAAATATTCGTCATAAAATTGGCGTCGTTTCTTGTTAGGCGCAGGGGTTTGTTTTATTTTGGTGTTAATATTTTACTTGTTTTAATGAATCAATGACGTAAAGCTTAGTTAAATAATGATAAATTTTACAAAGTGAAATCTTTCTCATTTGTTGTCATGTGCTATCTGCATCTATTCACTTCTTTGTCAAAAATACATTGATTGCTGGAAATTGCTTAAAATTTTCCCAAATGAAGACGCGAGCGAATTCGCTGCCACTTTCGTCAGTTGGACAAGCAGAATCGGGGCAAACTCACAAACGAGGAAATCAAAGAATTTTTGCACGAACGCCAGTTTATGGCAACCTCAAAGACTATGGAAAAGTTTATGCGAATAATTGATACCGATGGAGATGGCGAAATTGACGAAGAAGAATTTATAGACTTTATTCTAGCCGAGGTTCATTAGGACAAGTTCACGAGCTAACTATCTCGCAGATGAGCTCAAACCTTCAAACTATCCTTACAAGCAACGATAACTAGTTTAATCATCTTTACTCAATATTAAACGCATTTGTTTTTTAATCGTATATTTTTTAATACAAAGAACGTGTTAAATGCTTTTGATCAGGCCTTCTCATATTTCCAAGTATGTATTAGGTGTTGCGAACCTAGTAACAAATTAGTTCAGTTGTGACCAGAAGGATAAACCAAAGACAGCATGAATGGAAAGTATAATCTCATGCACATTCGTTTCCGTGCCTTACTGGCGATTCATCAGTAGAAGGAGCCAGTATTACTTTGGCCACTACCTTTGGTGAAGAATGTGGGATAATAGGACGACCACATCCATTCCTCACCCAAATGCCTCTTCTAGTGGTTAAAGAGCATAATACCAACTCCTACGGCTGAAGTCCAACAGCTGTGTGTAATTTTTCCATTCGCTACCTATCCCTTCTAATCCTAACTATTAATGACCTAGTCTAACACCTATATACCCACATATATTAGCTCTCCGCAACAAACAGTATTTAACTTCTCATTTTTCATTTTCCATAAGAGAAATTTATTCGATCATGTTTAATATAAGAACTTTTTTGTATGCACTACTATAATCCACAAACTCGAGTTGACAATAAATAATTATTCATGCTAATTTTGGAATATGAGGCTTTATCTAACTAAAATACATTTTACGTGGACAAATACAGTGATAAATTTTGTTAGACATTCGAGATATTTTGTTCCCATTTCCTTTGAAGTATTTAAAGATGAGCATGATTATAGATAGAAGAAAAGTTGCCAAACTGAAGATTATAACGCGAAAATTGTGTGAAATCGGGAAACATCCATGTATTTGCATAAAACTATTTCAGTTCAGGCTCAACGCACGTACATGGTTTTTCTGCTGCAAATTATTTACCCATGACGTCTAATTGATTGCAGTTTCATCTATAGTTCTGTATTCGTAGTTATCTTAATGAGAATATTTTATGAACCGTCGTACGAATATTAAAATTTGCAACACCTTCTTGAAGACTTTTTACTGTGATTAAGATAGTTAATCCAAAAATACTTACTGAACAGAAATGAGATCGATTTGTCAAGCGCAATCAAATTGAATATTTGCCGTCTGATTCATGAAACTTGGTAAAGCCAATACGGGAATTAAGCTAGAATTTGATGTGTCGAATGTAAATAATTGGGCGTTACTCTATTTCAAATTCAATCCTCGTTTAAACATTCTGTGCGGCTCCTTTGGAATATTTGAACATGTGCTAATTTATGGAAGCATAAAAAAATATGAAATACATTTTGCTATCTATCTGAAAAAGATTTTTTATCTTTTCCTTGGGAAGGGCGGCATAAAAATTATCATTTATTTTTAAGGCAGTTTTGAATGGCCTAACAATGTATTGAAATTATGTATTAGGTGTTGCGAACCTAGTAACAAACTGAACTAATTTGTTACTAGGTTCGCAACACCTAATACATACTTGAACGTATTGAAATGCTAGTAAAAAATTCCCTGCTGATAAGACAATAACGTAGCTTTGGGCCGTAAGTAGCAAAAAATAATTAAACGGGTTATTTTAAATTTAAAATTTTATACAGTTTGAGCCCCTTTGCGATACTTAGTAATTTTGTGATTTTTAAATAATTTGTCGATAATAGTTTTCAGTAATAGAACACTTATTCATTATCTATTATTTTACTACTAAAATTTAACATTCTGTCACGTTTCCTTAATATAAAATTTTAGTTACACGTTGTTTAGATCTTATCCTAAAAGGTGTTTTTACAAAAGATTCTTTAATGTAACCATGTTTGTTTTATCAGAAAAATAATTATTGCTTCTTAACGTCAGACATAACATAACAATAATTTTATCACGTTTAACGTCGATAATCATAGAAATATTTAACTTCCAAGTAAGATAAACATTTATTTTCAGATGTAAATTTAAAAAAAACATATATTTTAAAGAAGCACTTCTTCTCCATCATAGCAACTGATTTACTAGAGAAATAGAACATATGAATTAACCATGTTTAATCAGGAAAAAAAAACGGTCCGCATAAAAGATACAAAAAAATATATACATATTAGTCCAAAAATTTCAAATAAAAGAAACATAGCTAAATAGCGTTTTGCATGAGGTTCTTAAAATTCACCATGAGTTTGGTTATCCCCCGTATGTCCTCTTTCGTAGCGCCGTTTTCTTGGGTTTTCTTTTTCCTCATGGTAACAGCGCTTAATTTGGAAACGGCATTGTTGATCGCTCATATTGCTTTGAAATTTCTGTCACCGTTAACAGTGATAGTGATGCCATTTGCGCCGCTGTATTTCAGTTTTTTTCCAACCCATCGAACGTTGTTTGACACTTATCAAATTGGTGTTTGGACTTACCTATATGCTAGTAAAAAGCGCACTGTGATATAATCCAGCTACATTTCTCTACGAACAACTTCAACCACTAAAAAAATTCATAAGCACAAGAACCATCAGGGATTGTTTTAGACTAGCAAATGAATTGAAGTTAGAAAGCATTCTAGAAAAATAGTCTAGCATGACGTCTCATCCTTATTGACGAACATTACACAAGAAAAAATCAACGACTGTTTTGTGTGACCTGATTAAGATTGAGTTTCAAGATTTCCTTATAGGCACCAATGACCTCAAAGGCCTTTTAATTTTATGTATGAAAAAATAAAATTTATATTTGCAAAGTAAATATTTTCGGCAGTGTAATAGTGTAGCCCAGGTGAAGTTACATTTCACCATTCATAGCCAATGTATAAATGCAACTTCACGAGCAAATGTACCTGAAAAACATAATTGACAAGTACGCATTATACAAAAGTTTTGTAAATGATTTACTATTATTCCTCACAGATGCAACAGACACAGTGGAAATCCTCAAACAAAACAACGAAACCGATCCAGACATCAAATTCACTCTCGGGGTACAGAAAGACAACATTTTTCCGTCTTGGTCATTAAACTCAGTTCAGAAGAAAACGATGATTTTACGCTGGAAATACATAGAAAATCTACCCTCACTGGGCAATCTATTCATTATAATAGTAGTTTGCAAAATCTCACAAAATAAACCTAATGAACAACCTAGCAAACCAAATTAGGAAGACCTGCTCTGAACACAAGATCGATGAAGAGCTAGGTTATTAGAGGAAACAGTCGCAAATGGACAACTATCCGGAGCGTTTCACAGATGTAATATCAGACCACGTCTACTTCGTAATGTAGAGAATACCGTCCAAAATGTTTTCCTAAACTTCACTTTTAGAGATGACGATTAAATCGAATCACGAAAGCGAATTTTCCTAGTGCAAAGTTAGCATCACATTCTGCACAAAACTAATCATAAGGTTGGATGCCAAGAATCAGTTTAAAGTTCTCTCTAAATCTTTCACAGTCTACAAATGTCCATATATGTGTAATAGCATATACACTGGAAGTACGAAAAAGCAATTGTCCAACAGAATCCAATAACATCTACCGCAAAAATTGATTAAGGTAGGCCTGGCTCGTCAGAAAATTTGACGAATTTCTCAGTTCTTCACAAAGCAATGTCCAAAAAAATTATACATATAAGAGGCTATTTATATAAAACAACAAACACCTAGCCTGAAAATTACAAAGTTTTCTCAATATGATATTTTACTCGGTTGCCTGATGCAGTAGCCACCTTTGAGGCTGATAATGCTCCGTTGGCCCTATTTATGGCTGCTTTGAATAAAATAGAATGTTCTTGCAGATGTTCACGAGCTAATATTAAGCGAAGTCAGGGCAAAGATGGAAGCAGCAGTCGAGCAGAACAAATGAATACAAGATAACAATTTCTTGTATTTTGTTTTACTACATGGATCGCTTTAAACGAGCAAACTCCTACCAATAATTAATTAAAAGTAAAGCATCTGAGATGAGAAAAATGACTTCGTCTGATGGTTTGGAAAACTTAATATGAGATTTTTCTGCACAAATGACCAACCTAAAAGTGGATTTATGGATAATTATATCTAGACTGGGTGATAAAATTCTAGCAAACTGTGAGTAAAGCCGTGTAAACGACCAAACTTATATTAGTTAACTTATCACTGACCACAAATCGCACAACCCTACGACAATTTAATGGTGTCCAGGTGAGCCAAAACACACATAAGTCCAGCCTCAACAGACATTCGATTGGATTGGCGACAATCAGAAGAGAAATCAGATGGCAAACCACACGACTACCATCGTTAACAGGGACAAATTACACAATAATATGAGCGATCAACACTGCTATCTGTACATCATGCGATGTTACCAAGGGGACAAAATAAAACTCAAGAACAAGGCGATACAAAAGATAGACTACGCGGATAAAGTATTACGTGTACAAAGCGAACACCTGCTGAAACCTCAATCCATCAATACAAGCATAACCAGATCTCAAACATTACTCGGTGTTACACGCACAGAGAAACATTCGCATATGCAGTCGCAAGCTAACCTGCAACAGGCTGCCATCAACAAGTAGAAATAAAACGTAAAATCAAGCTTGTTAAATGTTTTCTTTACAATTTTCAAAATGCGTCCTCTCGTCGTTCTGACATTTCAAAAACTCGTTCCAGTAGACAATCTCAGAACTCATTCAACAGTCACGCAAATGACAATTCAGACAGTACAATAATCAACATAAAAGTGTGCTTTCTGTGAATAGGGAACGAGCTCTGAAAATGATTACGGGACTGAGCTATCGAAATGTCAGAACAACGCTATGGAGCTTCATGAACATTGAAATGAAAACAAATTTATTATTCAAAGAAGCTGCGCTAGCGGGCGATGCTTTTTCATTCAAAGCAAAATAAAATCTATGTCAATTGTCATCAACTTGATCAAATAAAATCCCGATATATAAAAATTAAAGATATTAATGTGTCTTTGAGTATTATCAAAATAACCGGCCCTTATCTACTTTGTTATTAAATGTTTTTCTCTTCCTGTAAATAAAAAAAATATAATTTGTAATATCTGAAAGCAGGTGATGATAGAATATATATATATATATATATATATATATATATATATATATATATATATATATATATATATATTTAAAATCTGAAAATATGCTTCTGGCTTTTGAAGGTATTGAATTAATACAAGCGTAACCCTTTGCTCAAACCTGCAGGAAGTGACTCAAAATCAAATCAAATATGGCGCAGTAAATCATTTGTTAGATTCTAAAGCACGTGCTCCGATTCTAATCTCGGCAGCAGAAATTCAATCAAGAACATGATGAATGCCCACCTGTGTCAAAACTGGTCTATTAGATGAATTGCATTTGCTAATTTATGCAATATTCAGTTGATACTGGGAGCAATTATATCCTGCTAGTTTACTCTAACGCAATGTTCTTTCTCAAAGCGGTAAGCGGCCTGTTTTTTAATGAATAATCACTGGTTCGCACTTGAAGTCCGAATCAATGCCAAATGGGCTGTGACTGAAAGAAGGACTGAGCAAATTCTAATTTAGCAAATAACTAAAATATTTTCACTGTGTGAGTGGGACGATGAATAGGTTTCTAAACTTTGAAACCTATATGCCCCTTTTCGAGACCTGGAAGAAGGAGTTCTGGAAAAAATTTGAAGAGAGCCCAATTAAGGAATAAGGGACTCTGCTTGATAAATTGTATTGGCTAAATTATACAATATTTAATTTTTACTGAAAGCATATATGTTATAATGTTCTGCGAATTTACTATAATTCATTATCCTTCCTTAAGTGTCATCGTGTTTGTCCCATAATGAAAGGTCAAAAGTGGCCAGTTAGAACTTTAGGTCGAAATATAGGCCAATCAGTGTGCACCAGAAGAAACGACAGATGAAATGTAAATCGGTACATAACATAATATTGCCTGTAGTTTGCGGCTTCTCTTGTTCAATGGAATAATTGTTAGACTCCGAAGCAAATGTGTCCTAGGCCGGATCCCTATGGTTTTAGTTTTGGCAAGTACTATACGTGTACACAATAAGAACGAAGAAGGTCTATTCGATGAATTGTGTGTGCTAACTTATGCTACATTGTTTTTCCATTTACAATATACTGTGCTATACCCAGACTTTGCGGATATTGCAAAAACTATTAAAGGAAGGAGCCAGCCTCTCACTTTCGCGGAGCTTAACATTTAACTTCAATTAATTGCGTTAGTTCCAGACTTCTATATATAATCAAGCTTAAATCATGTTTGTAATCAAATATGGAGTTAAAAGATTACCTCAAGCAGTGCAGAAGGAGTAACCAGAAACCGACCAATAAACTTTAAAACGCCTATTGAGTAGTTTCAAAAGTGCTAGACTCTTAGTGAATAGTTTGGTCGCACGGTCATTAACTGGAAAGTAAATTTCATGTCTGTACAACAAAATTGGAAATTTTGGTGAAAATAACTGAAATATCTCATGAGAAATTTGGCTGAATTTTACGATGAAATGATATTACTCACTAACCCGGATGCATTAATTTCGATTATTTAATAACGGTTTTGTCAAAACATCAGAAATAATTACTTAGAAGCTAATTTCCGTATAATTAAAAGGAATCCGAGTGAACAAGAGATCACAGTCAGTCAACCTCAACTATAAGTTTCCAAAACTGTTTAATAAGAGACATCTTCCCAGAGGCGTTTAGCAGACAAGAAATGAAATGAACTATAATTTACAGGCTAGAAAAAATCAAACGGAATTTCAACGGAAAAAAGATATAAAACGAGACATACTGATGAACTTGGAAAACTAAATTTAGAAAATTTCATCCGACTTGCCGGACCACTGAAATTAACATGACTAATTATATATGTAACCACTGCTTACAGTGGATCCTTGAATACCATCCTTAATGATTATTCAAAATTCAAATAAAACAGCAAGCAAAATGATAACTCATAGAATATTGAAGCAAGAATCAATGTTATTTTTAAGAAGATGGCGAAACACGTTCCATTTTAATTAGCTAATTATGAAAACAGAACAAATTAATTCGTCGACTGAAACTGATTAAAGCAATCCACGAACTTTTGAGCGACAAACTGAAAGTTCATAAAGCTACGAAAAATTTACGTAGTCTTCGAGAGTGGACTCTTATGTCAATGGCCATCGAATCACAAATCAACCAGCAAAGTTATTCTGTAAACTAATGTAACTACTAAACAATTTAATAAATACAAACTCCATCACAGACACATCAACTAGAAGATGAACAAAAGGGTAAAAGCATAAGTAACCGGAGAGTAATCTCACTAAACGCTTCATTATTGCTTACTAAAATTACATGGGAAAACGGCTATCTTATTTACTTTGAATAAAAATGAATTACTAGATGTTCCTAACGATAATAACGACTTACATGATCTCATATTAGCATGTACAGAACATGTAATGGTCAATTTTTCCGAAATTCCAATGACGTAGTAATTAGAAAGTGCATTTATAAGAAAAATAGGTTCATATAAGTGATCGCAAAGTTTAGACAACACAGTTTATTGTAAGCTTTTTTTTAATTGGCAAATAAATAAACATTCCCGAGAAAATATTATAAATTACATATAGAATATGATTGATAATTTCGGTTTAAATGTCTTTTCTTGCACAATTAGAATGTATAAACTCTCGTTAGAAACAATTCTTACCAGAAATTGAAACGTGTACTAATATTTAATGGATGGATAATGAAAATAATAATATTATAAAATATCACAATATGGAAATTCAACATGAATATGCCACAACTGAGCTTTACACTTATGAAATTAGAGAAAATGTAACAACTCATCATGATTGAGAACATTTGTCATTAAATTTGCAATGAGTTTTAGTATGATTATTTAAATTTAACATTTGAAAAGAATTTCTTAATTCAATATGCAACTTCTTCATATTTTTCATCGAATTGTCAAGAGGTATTGAATGTAGCGCAAGATATTACTGCAATCAATCCAGATAAATGATCAACTCGGGTCGTGACATTCACACCCAAGATTATGTCAGAAGAAAATTCGTTCTATCTTTATTTCTAGCAATTCTTCCTTACCAGCCATTGTTGACTTCATGTAATTTGGCTTTGTTGATTTATTAAGCAACATGAATAAATATCTATTTCCTAAACATTTCATGTTCAGTTTTCCGATGAAGAATAAGCTAAGGCTCAATATGATTTAATCCTTTCTACGTACTGGTATTGACTCAGATGTCTAAATTAACAGTATTTAGTAAAGGCCGTGAGTAAAACTATGGTTTGAAAGTCCGAATCCAATTTCGTTTAATTCATGCTGACTTCTTTCGCATCATCAACAGTTGATTCTGTTACAGTAGAGCTCCTCTCCTTCCTGATTAAAGAAAGCCAAATAGATTTCCACTTCAGCCACCTGGAAAAATTGTAAAAACAATATTCCCTATAAAAATATACTTTTGTAATTTTACTCTTATTTATTACTTTGGCAAATGAAATGTCTACTATAACAGAGTAAGTAGACTGTTAAAATTGGCATAAAACTGCTTGGAATGTTTTAAAGTTTACATTACGTTTATTCAAAGAAACAAGAGGAATTGTTCAAATTTAGGCTGCTTACTTGTGTGCATTGTAGAGTGAATACTTATTAATACTGCAAAGCGAGCCTTCTGTGTCCTGTACAAACTGTCTTGGACTTAGCCTGGATGTCATATTTGAAATAGTAGGTCTTAAAATAAGTACAGAATCTTCATCTTTAATATAATTTCGCATTTCCATTCCGGATGCTTCCAATAGTCTGCTAAGTACATCCCATATTTCTTTGTTCTCCTCCTTCCTCTAAAAAGAGAAAATAATATTTAGTGAGTGTGTAATGTAATAAAAATGAGCACTTCAATTAAGGTTTGTAGATTATTACTTGCAAGGAAAAGGACTCATAACTAAATTTTTTTTAAAACACCAGTCACATCACAAAGTTTCACTAATTGGCAACTACAACGACGCCACTCATTTTAACATTGGATAACAGACTTTCAAGCATAAATTAAAATTTTTCTTGTTTTTAGCGAAAAATATTGTAATGCTGATTACGAATAATTTTATATATAAATAAATATATATATATATATATATATATATATATATATATATTTACATCAGGGTTTTCATTTGATTATGTAGTGACAATTAGTCTGCCTCGGTTTTACTACTGTTTATTGTTTGAGCTGATTAGAAAGTGTGTTTGCGCATTTGTCTGTGTGTGTGTCTGTTTGCGTGTAAAGTGATGCCTGAAATCTGGTCATTCTTGTATTAATGGATTGAGAGTTAACCAACTTTTCGCATTGTTGGCTGTTACGTGTACGAATAATATTTTTCCGAGTGTAGTCCTTCGTTTTTCCTTGTTCATCAAATTTGTTCTATGAACTTGGTAACGACGCAAGGTGTGAGAATTGTACTGTTGAATGTTCATATTATTATAATCAAGGTTGCGGTCTTGATATAAACACCTGACCCATTAATTACTTACATATGTCGGTATAAACTAAGAATTGTATAGTGTAGAAAAGGCAATTCATCCAGTAGACCGGTTTCGTCCTTATTGGGAACTCATCATATACTGCCCAGAATTTGCCGCGGACGGGACTCGAACCTGGGCACGTCTGCTTCGGAATCTGGTGCTCTAACCACTGAGCTATCCTGCCGCACACTACACTACACACAATTTTCAGCTATATACTAACTAATGTAACTTGGTTAGTCAATTTTTCCTTTAGGTGGAGCTCATATGGCATCCATTTAGTGTGCGGCAGGATAGCTCAGTGGTTAGAGCACCAGATTCCGAAGCAGACGTGCCCAGGTTCGTATCCTGTCCGCGGCAAATTCTGGCCAGTACTGGATGAGTTCCCAATAAGGACGAAACCGGTCTACTGGATGAATTGCCTTTTCTACACTATACAATTCTTAGTTTATACTGACATATGTAAGTAATTAATGGGTCCGATGTTTATATCAAGACCGCAACCTTGATTATAATAATTGTTATCACCACCCGCGCAACCAATGTTCGTTTAATTATATGAATGTTCATCTTGTTTTGAAATTCTTGTCGTCATATGTGCAGTTGTTTTGTACTCTTCAGTTTGTTGCCAATCCGATCGAATGTTTGTTGAGTCTGGTCGAACGGGTATATTATATATATATACGTATATATATATATATAAGTATACTACTAACTATATAAATATTCCACTAAATAAAACTTTATATATTCTCTCTAATTATCTGCGATAATCGGTAGCAGAAAAATTTATAGAAGTGGACGGAATAAGTGAACCATTTTATTATGCACATCCGACGTACAGTTTTTTTCCACGAAGTCCTTTACAAACAAATTGACATGATATATAGGGCTAGTCCTCTTGAACCAGTTTTAGCAAACATATATGCATCATTTAGAAACAACTGGATTAAAACCATTTATCAACGAAGCCAATACGTACGTATGCTACGTTGAAGATACATTCAAGAATACGGGTAAAAATGCACTGCTATAACACATGAAAAGTTCGACCAAGTTATCTAGTTTACGCTAGAAAAGGACCGAGAAGGATATCTAAAATTTCTAGATACAGGAATAACGAGAGATGGAGAAGGCACCTACTCAATGTCGTTTCACAAGAAATCAAGCTGGACTGGGCAGTATATTCATTATTCCAATAGAGAACCAAGGACGTACAAAATGAACCTCATAATCAATTTGGACGCACGAATATGCAGAATTTGTTCACTTAAAAACATTGAGTTAGAGCTAAACCTGTTTCGTGAAACGTTGAGAAATAATGGCTATCCCGACAGGTTTATCGAATATAGTTTGAGGCAAAGTAAAAAATCGAGACCAATTTTGAAGAAAGAAATATACCTCACAGATTAACGCTAAGTGTTTCCTTTGAAGGTGACGTTTTAGGTAGGATTCTCAAAAGTAAAGTAATTCGAGCGGCTAAAGCTCAGTTCCTGTCAATACATGTAAGATAAAAAAGTACGTGAAATAATGAAAAAACAGCCTTTCTGTGACGTCAGCACCATTATCTGCAATTAATAAGCTTAATTCCTGTTTAAACTTGCAAAAGTTAATTAAAAAAGAAGTCAAACTGGACTGGAACAGAAACATAACTAACAGGCCTTCGTAAGTAACAGATGTGTCGCAAAATGCGCCTCACTCAATAACTGCGGACATTGCGTAATAGCAAGACAGACATAGCTAAGAGGAGATTGGTTACGACAAATATACAGTTATGATTGGATGAGCAAAATGTTAAAGAATACAGATTAAATGCTGTAGATATAGGTAGAAATAATATGCATTAATAAATGTTATTCAATGTATTGCTGTTCTTTTTCTCATATGATAAAAATAATGAATTTACTTAATATCGCTGAATTTATATATATATATATATATATATATATGACTCACACTGTTGCTTATATTTATATATATATATATATGTTTTTATACATATTTATATGTATTTTATATATTTATATAAGGTGTGAATAAATAAATATACAATTTGATTAATTGGTTATATATATATATAGGATTAGGGATGTTGGTCTCATACTGTTGCTTATATTCATATATATGTTTTTATACATATTGACATGTATTTTATATATTGATATAAGATGTGACTAACGTAATAAATAAATATATAATAAGAATAGAAATTATTCATATTTAATAATTATCAGTGGTCCTTTTTCTCTCTCTCTATTTATATATATATATATATATATATATATATATATATATATATATATATATATAAAGGTTTTACGATATTATATTTAGATATATATGTATATAGATATAATGAATTATTTTAGTCATATGAGCAAATATTCTTATGCAATTATTTCCAATAGTTGATTAACTTCGCAATGTGCTTACGATTAGTTTTTTTTGAAAAACGTTAGTTGTCCAGGCTATCTCTATCTTTCTCTCTTTAATCGTTCACCTAAGCGTCGATATAAAATTCACTCTCCATCCACCTACGTTACTTGCTGCTCCATATTTGAACTAATTTGTTGCTATGTGCGCAATACCTCACACACCATTGTATACATTAGAGTTCCCGGCTTTAAATAAAATACAGTATATGATAGTCAAGGTTTTAGTTTTAGCATTTTTTAAATTTTGATTACCGTGACATAGTAGCAATACAGTTATAACAAATAACAAAAGGTTCGATACTGTCTCTCTCCCCTAAAATATTCTGCATAAGAGATGAGATGAGGTATAGGTGAGGTAATGATTGGTCTGCTAATTATAAAAAGTTATATATTGAGTTTAGTTACTGAGACAAATTCTATGATTAAAATAGTGTTGAGTCAAATATATATAAATATAATGGTTTTGGAACGAGGTTACCACATTTGCTTAAATCTGCTATTGTGATCAGTGTTGTGTTGCCTGATGATGGTGCTGGAAAGTAGGCACCGAAACGTCGCCAGTAAACAAAGATGTGATAGAACCGCATTTCCAATTGAAGTAAAAATGAGTCAACCCGATCAAAGACAAAACAAAATTGGAAATAGTGACAAATCGGATCTTTGTGTAACTGCCCGTGTACAGCTATTACCCGCGTACGCAAAACGCGGCATTGATAACCTGAATGCTTACACACCGCAAAATATTGAGTTCAAAACCTATTTGAGGATGAAATATGATGCGACAGTGGTCACACTTATGAATCAGTACAAGCGGAAGAAGATGCAGATTGTTAGGCAAGTGGAAAATACCTCGTTCCTTAATAAATGTTTAAAATTTAATGTTATACCGAAATGTTTTAGATTTAAACTTTCTTTCGTTTTGGATAAAGTAGGAAATACTCTTAAGCATGAGCTTTGTTTACATTTAATAAAAATATCGATTAAGAAACTAAACAAACGTAAATTTGAACTGATTAGAGAGAAGACAAAAATAAGGTCCATATTACTGGCGAGATTAGGTATGTTGGATTTCAAACATATTGAAGATTTCACAGACAAAACGAGGGATAATGAAATTAAAAAAATTAGACAAAGGCATGAAAAAAAATTAGCAATATTGGGAATTAATTGCCCTTTGAGAAATACGAGAATTGAAGAGGTCATGTCCAAACGTTTAGTTAATTTATCGAGAATGGATCTCAAGGAAGACCAAAAACAAATCCTTAATCTTGGACTTAATACTGCGATCCCTATTGATTACGTACCTAGGAATGAGATAATTACAGAAACAGTTAAGATTGCCCAGTTTCTCCCAGAAAAAGATAAGACTAGGTTTGAATTGGATGTGTCCAAAGCGGTGTTAGAGCACAAAGAGGTGAGATGCAAGCAGAGTTATGATCTAAAACGCTTAAGAGCAGAATTATTATCCAATAAAGTAATATGCCTCAAGGCAGATAAAGGTGGTGCAACGGTACTTATGAACCGGTCAGATTATGAATTGAAAGTGTATGAACAATTAAATAATTTAGAGGTCTATAATAAAATAAATAAAGATCCATCTGATAAGTTACAAGGACAAGTTAAGACTATAATTAATAGAATGATTGAGTCGAAGGAATTAGAACCAGGACTTGGGAATTCATTAATACAACGTGACACAGTCCCTCCGAGAGTTTATGGTCTAGTAAAGATTCATAAAC